>JACXGM010021313.1:0-17325 GCA_016801145.1 Umbra pygmaea
AGGAGCAGCGGCTCTACTCTGAGATCCTCACGGATGACTGAGCTTCTCACCCTATCTCTAAGGGAGACGCCCGCCACCCTCCTGAGGAAACCCATTTCGGCCGCTTGTACCCTGGATCTCGTTCTTTCGGTCATGACCCAGCCTTCATGACCATAGGTGAGGGTAGGAACAAAAACTGCCCGGTAGATTGAGAGCTTTTTGCCTGGCTCAGCTCCCTTTTCGTCACAACGGTGCGATATAATGAGTGTAATACCGCCCCCGCTTCGCCGATTCTCGGACCAATCTCCCGCTCCATTGTTCCCTCACTCGCGAACAAGACCCCAAGGTATTTGAACTCCTTCACTTGGGGTAAGGACTCATTCCCTACCTGGAGTAGGCACTGCTGAGAACCATGGCCTCAGATTTAGAGGTACTGATCCTCATCCCAGCCGCTTCACACTCTGCTGCGAACCGATCCAGTGAGTGAGGTCACAGGCCAATGATGCCATCAGGACCACATCATCTGCAAAAAGCAGCGATGAGATCCTCAGCCCACCGAACTGCAACCCATCCCCACCCCGACTACGCCTCGATATCCTGTCTATAAATACTACAAACAGGATTGGTGACAAAGCGCAGCCCTGGTGGAGTATGAAAGGCGCCATTAAATGAAATGCACTATTAGGCTATTATTTTTAGCTTCTAACAGCGAAAGATCAGCCATTGTGCGTCAATACGCATTGAGAAGGAATGGCTTTTTATAACCATCCATTTGACTGTATCTGATAATCTTGTTTGTATTAATCTAATTGTAAATGGGAAATAATTCTGCGTAAATGGAATTTTTTGCACCTTTCAAAATGGTTAAGACATGCGTCACGATGGAACACATTTAAAAATGAAACCAACAAAACGCATATAAATGAACATTATGATTCTGTAGCTGATGACGACATATACTATAAAAACGACTTCACCCAATGGATAATAATGACTATCCATCTATCTATCATCTATTTGTCTTTCTGCTCCACCAGACAGAGACATCGACAAGAATCAGTTTTAAACATGACTGTGTTCTGTTTACCGTATTATTTACCAGGATGAATTACATAACATGCCAATATAATTACAGAACATATTTGAGTGTTCTTTTTGCACGTGTCTTTATTTGCATTTACGTTGGCTACAATCTTGTTTTATTTTATTTGTATTTCACCACAGGCTGTTAATTTTGAGAATGGATTTGTGAAATGTTTATATTATTAATGATAGACAGTATTTTGATTTCGTTTAACTACACAACGGTCTGCAGTTCAGACAGTTTCACGTGTTTCATCATCTGCCGGCAGTGTCGCCATTTCTCATTTCACCCATTTTTGTGCGTACGCATGGGTCAGAGTTGGCATGAAGGACCGCACATTTTCCCGTCAAGTTTGCTTTTTATAAATCCCAATTATTGCGTAGAGAGATGCGTACGCCTTCTTTTGTGCATACGCCACATTTATAAATGAGGTCCCAGGAGTTCTGAATAGGGAGGAATTTCACCCCCACCTGAGAAAACTCAGCACTCTGATCATGGGTAACAGGTTTTCTGAATGGAAGGAATGCACCCACACTCGAGCTTGAGATTTCTGCCCGACCCGACGGGACCGACCCTAACCTGTCGGGTTCAGGTTGATTCGGTCTTAATATCTCACATATTTCATCAGGCACGTCGGGTTAGGGCCGGGTTTGGTCTGTAAATGTATTACGGTAATATAAAAAATATATAAAAACATACTTTTATAGTGCAACCTTACTTCCAATTTAAGCAAATCCTATCTATCTCAGTCAAATCATTTCCTGTCCCCGCCCTTTTCCCCTCTCACTGTGACTGATTTGTTGATGGTATCTAGAGAGAAATACGAAATCGCTTCTGGCGATTAGTTTGTCAGCCCAGGAAAAGAAACGTAAGTCTGAGGTGTGGAAACACTTTGACAATGTGTATGGTCAAACTAATACACCGGTGGGTTATGTGCAATATAAAAGTTGCCACAGTCTTTTAAAGTATAAGAGCATCCCAAACTGAACTTGACCCGTCTCAAAATGAAAGTGGAGACTGCTTTACAGTGATCAATTAGTCAGCTTATTATGTTAATATTGGGTCTTGTCATCCATATCAACATTTGAAAAATAATTAAATAAAGGTGTAGCCTAACGGTCTCCCCTAGAGAGTGATAGGCTATAGCCTAGAGAGTTACAGTAGGCTAAGTGGTTTCTCTCCTGTGTGTACCGTTTCATGTTCGCGTACGGTTTTATGCTATTCTGGCCTTTCATTACCCATTGCGATCACATGTTTAGTCTAGTTTAGAGTCTGTGTCCAATAACGTAGGCTAGTATCATTGTCCAATAGATTGTTTCCAATCTAATCTAATCCAACTTAATCTATCCCAGCATTAATTCATTCACAATATTTTTAGGGTTCAACCACGAAGTGATAGAACCCTATTATTATTATTATTTGTTGTCTGCCACGCCGGCTGAAATTTCCGTGAGCTAGAATGAGCTAGAAACATGAAACTTGGGGGAATAACTGGAAATGGTGTGCATGTGCTTCCAAAGAAATATGAACCCAATCGGCCATATGGTGGCGCTGTAATTAAGACTTCAAAATGTAAACTTTGAAAGGCCACGCCCCTTACACCGTAAGTCCGATTGACTTGAAATTTCTCACACAGGTGCAGCTCAGTGTGCTCTACAAAAAAGCCTCAAGGACCATTAAGATCCGCCTACAAAATTTTTCCGCCATTTTGATTTTTTTTTTACATCTCCTCCTAAACCGTAGCTCCGATTGCCAACAAAATTTCAGTGAATCATCATTGGACCAAGTGTATAAAAAGTTGTAAAACCATGTTGATATCTCAACTACTTTTCAAGTTATTGACCAATGAACTTTGAAAGGGGCGTGGCTCTGGACATTAATAAACACAAATGAGCAACCGTTGGGCCAATACTCACAAATCTCCCAGGATATGTTCAGATCAGTTCCCAAGATATACCCAGACAGTTTCATATACATTGACGACTAGGGGGCGCTACAAGCGCAAGATAGGTGAGTGGCAATACACAAATATTACTATTAATTGTATATTCATTCTCCTAACTGTAACTGAACCACGCCCTGCAAGTCTCATTCAAATTGACCACTAGGGGGCGCTTTAAATGTATAATAACTACATGTGGAATGACATAAATCAAGCTATATATCATCAAAATGATAGGATATGTTTTATAACAGTGTCGAACCTTTTGTGAAATTACTTTGAAGCCGATATTGGGAAAAAAGGGTTGAACTCGCAAATCGGCGCTCGCAGCTATATTCTTGTATTTAAGTTCGTCATTGTTTTATGTTGCAGTCTGTGAAGTTGTCTTTGTTAAATAATATAGCCTTTTTTACCACACGTGGCTGTTTCATTTTGTAAATGTTTATCATTAATAAAACAATGGTTATTTTCACCATTCCTTGCGCATTTGTCTCCTTTCAAAATGTCGGGGTGTAAGTCAATTCGGACTTCAAAAAGCTATCAAGGTTCTGGTTCGGTCTCGGGTTCAGACAGATCTGTGTTGGGTTCGGTCAGTGTCAGGTTAACCTTTTCAGGACTGATTAAAGCTCTAACCCACACATGGAATGACTCATCCCACTCCACAGCTCATGTATCTAATCAGGTCATCCCTCTCCACTGCTGCCTGGCTACCAGGGCCAAAAAGAATTTCCACTATTGTTCCATGATACCTGGCAGAGCAATTTAAGTTCAAAACAATAATGAAACATTGCTGGTCATGATCTTTGTGTGTTTTTTAATCTTCCTATCTAAACAGGCTGGTGGTAGCTATCCCCGGATCTCCAGGAGCCTGAAAAGAGACAAGACCATCTGCCTCAGATTAGGACAGCGTATAGAGCTTAACCACACGCTGGGCTGTGAAAGATGAGAAAGGAAATACAACGGGCCATAAACAAATGCACCTATTCCAATTTATCCACAACAGTTAAGATACATGGCCTCCTGGGGGGTTAACTCAGGACAACACCTTGCTACACAAATTAGCTGAAATATAGGATCCACTCATCTCCCAGCCCGCATAGTCAAGGGACTTTTCCCATACACAGAGATACAATTCCCAGCATCCATTTCCAATACAATAGAAATTTCTGGTTTCAGTTACTGGATTACCCAGACATATATTTTACAATATCCTTTAGCTCCATTTCATGTAAATATGTTGTATCTGCCTCATTAGCAGTCACAAGGTTTCAAGGAAGATACAAACAATGGAAGCTACTCACTAGAGGGGCAGGCACTGTGTTCGCTTTGAATCGTGAGCCTTGTATTTCAGGAAAAGACTAAAACCGAGAAAGCATTTCCCAAATAAATCAATTTTCGGAATGTGTTGGCCCAATATTTTCATGACACAAATGGCAATTGCTATCATATTTTTTTTACTATATTGTGTAGCGAATTTATTATGAAATCTCTTTTAATATTGTCTCTTTAATATTTCTTGGCTCAACTCACCTGAATGGCAATGGGCTTCAGCTCCCCCTGGCGGTTGAGATGCAGAAGGACCAGTGGGGCGGTGAGATAATGCTGCTTCTGATTGATTACATTGGCTGGAACACCTGCCAACACTTCATAGTCCAGCAGGAAAATAGTCCCTCTCTGTTAACGCACAGTTATATACAGCACAAGTGAAAAACACAGTTTCACAAATATGGCTTTATAATTTGGGTAAATGTGTACACAAAATGCCAGTTTTTTCACATCTTTGGACATTATGTATTGCAATAATGGGAACTGCTGCATTGTGTAGATGAGAGGAGCAAAGTGTATGCGCGTTGTTCACACGCTACATTATGGCCAAGCATGCGCCCTTAAAATATCATCTGAAAAACACACCACTGACTTTTAACCAGGTTTTTCTTGGTCAGTGGCAGGATTGTTTTTCGGGAACTGCAAGATAGCACAAGGGAACTTTTGTGCCGGAACACGCCTGTTCTTTTCGCTGAATCGCCCAAAGAACGCAAGTTCATTCCCTAATTTACCCTAATTTACTAATTTGCGTCTGTGGAGGGAAAAGTCACCTATGCGTCGGGTGCAAGATAGGAATGATACATGCGTTGGTGTAAAAAGTTAATTGCCAGGGTGTAAGATAGTGCCCTAGATGTGCATTTAGTTGTTCTGCCACCACCTTTTCAATAACCTTTGATACAGCTGGAAGAATACTAATGGGTCGGTAGTTGGAGACCACTTGAGTATCCCCAGATTTATACACAGGGGTGACAATGGCAGTTTAAGCACACTGGGAAAGATGTTATCATTAAAAGACTTATTTATAATCATGGCTAGAGGTATCATAATAGATATATTGTGTTGTTTAAAAAAAGCTGTATCACAACCATACACTCAACTAAAGGATTATTCGGAACACACGTTCAGATTCTCATTAATGCAATTATCTACTCTACCAATCACATGGTATTTGCTTCAATGCATTTAGGGGTGTGGTCCTGGTCAAGACAATCTCCTGAACTCCAAACTGAATTTCAGAATGGGAAAGGTGATTTAAGCAATTTTGAGCGTGGCATGGTTGTTGGTGCCAGACGGGCCGGTCTGAGTATTTCACAATCTGCACAGTTACTGGGATTTTTACACACAACCATTTCTAGGGTTTACAAAGAATGGTGTGAAAAGGGAAAAACATCCAGTATGCGGCAGTCCTGTGGGCGAAAATGCCTTGTTGATGGTAGAGGTCAGAGGAGAATGGGCCGACTGCTTCAAGCTGATAGAAGAGCAACTTTGACTGAAATAACCACTCGTTACAACCAAGGTATGCAGCAAAGCATTTGTGAAGCCACAACACACACAACCTTAAGGCGGATGGGCTACAACAGCAGAAGACCCCATCGGGTACCACTCATCTCCACTACAAATAGGAAATAGAGGCTACAATTTGCAAGAGGTCACCAAAATTGGACAGATGAAGACTGGAAAAATGTTGCCTGGTCTGATGTGTCTCGATTTCTGTTGAGACATTCAGATGGTAGAGTCAGAATTTGGGGTAAACAGAATGAGAACATGGATCCATCATGCCTTGTTACCACTGTGCAGGCTGGTGGTGGTGGTGTAATAGTGTGGGGGATGTTTTCTTGGCACACTTTAGGTCCCTTAGTGCCAATTGGGCATCGTTTAAATGCCACGGCCTACCTGAGCATTGTTTGTCGCAATGTCTCAAAGCTCGAATCATTTCAAATTGGTTTCTTGAACATGACAATGAGTTCACTGTACTGAAATGCCCCCCACAGTCCCCAGATCTCAACCCAATAGAGCAACTTTGGGAAGTGGTGAAACGGGAGCTTCGTGCCCAGGATGTGCATCCCACAAATCTCCATCAACTGCAAGATGCTATCCTATCAATATGGGCCAACATTTCTAAAGAATGCTTTCAGCATCTTGTTGAATCAATGCCACGTAGAATTAAGGCAGTTCTGAAGGCGAAAGGGGGTCAAACACAGTATTAGTATGGTGTTCCTAATAATCCTTTAGGTGAATGTATATGTCTTTAGCTTTACTATTAGATAGAAGTGAGATTATCTTTTCCACTTTCTCTTTGTTAATTAGGGAAAATGTGAAGCAGAATCATCACAGGTTAAAACTTGTGAGAATTTAGCTTTTGGAAAAATTAGACTCAATATTCGTACTGAATTTATAAAATACTCATTAAAACATTCCACAATAATCTGGTCATAATCCTGGATACAGCCATCCACCATGAGTTTTAAATGTCTATTTGCTGATTTTTCCCTTCCAAGTACAGTGCCTTGTGAAAGTATTCGTCCCCCTTGAACTTTTTGACCTTTTGCCACATTTCAGGCTTCAAACATAAAGATATGAAACTGTAATTTTTTGTGAAGAATCAACAACAAGTGGGACACAATCATGAAGTGGAACGAAATTTATTGGATATTTCAAACTTTTTTAACAAATAAAAAACTGAAAAATTGGGCGTGCAAAATTATTCAGCATTATTCAATGTTTTACATTGTTGCCAAAAAGTTCGATTTTGGTTTCATCTGACCAGAGCACCTTCTTCCACATGTTTGGTTTGTCTCCCAGGTGGCTTGTAGCAAGCTTTAAACGACACTTTTTATGGATATCTTTCAGAAATGGCTTTCTTCTTGCCACTCTTCCATAAAGGCCAGATTTGTGCAGTATGCGACTAATTGTTTTCCTATGGACAGACTCGCCCACCTCAGCTGTAGATCTCTGCAGTTCATCCAGAGTGATCATGGGCCTCTTGGCTGCATCTCTGATCAGTCTTTTCCTTGTGTGAGCTGAAAGTTTAGAGGGACGGCCGGGTCTTGGTAGATTTGCAGTGGTCTGATACTCCTTCCATTTCAATATTATCGCTTGCACAGTGCTCATTGCAAAGTTTAAAGCTTGGGAAATTTTTCTGTATCCAAATACAGCATTAAGCCTCTCCCCAACAGTATCTCAGACCTGCTTGGTGTGTTCCTTGTTCTTCATGATGCTCTCTGTGCATTCAACGGACCACTGAGACTATCACAGAACAGGTGCATTTATATGGAGACTTGATTACACACAGGTGGATTCTATTTATCATCATTAGTCATTTAGGTCAACATTGGATCATTCAGAGATCCTCACTGAACTTCTGGAGAGAGTTTGCTGCACTAAAAGTAAAGGGGCTGAATAATTTTGCTTGCCCAATTTGTCAATTTTTTATTTGTTAAAAAAGTTTGAAATATCCAATAAATTTTGTTCCACTTCATGATTGGTGCTTGTTGGTGCTTCTTCACAAAAAATTACAGTTTTATATCTTTATGTTTGAAGCCTGAAGTGTGGCAAAAGGTCGAAATGTTCAAGGGGCCGAATACTTTCACAAGGCACTGTATCTTGTCAATGCTCTCCCATAACTGCCTCACTAATAACATTGAGGAAGAAATTTGCTCTAGCCTTTCTAAGTTGTTGTGTAACTTTATTTCTTAAACTTTAAAAAATCAGATGATCAGTACTTAATTTAGATTTGTGTTGAACCAGGGTAGATTATGTTTATTTGTTTTCTTGTCCCTTTTTATGGTGTGTTTTAATATAATGTCTTTAATAGTTGACATTTAATCAACACAGGCTGGCTCACAAGGCATAATGCCAATGGTGTTGTGCCAATAAACTTGCTTTATTTCATTTTCAATGAATGCTATGTCTTTTTGAGCAATAAAAGGCATGGATTTTCCTTTTATTGAGCTCTAATTTATAAAGCGTGTTTTTGACAATTTTCTGGAGGCCAGAATAAGATTATGATCCGATAACACAGTAGTGAGGTTATAAATCTTTCCGATTCTATCTGGTTTATTTGTGAAAATTAAGTCTAAAAGTGTTTGGGAAGATTGTGTTATTCTTGGGGGCTTATGGATCATCTGCGTCATATAAAAAGTTTTGGCAATATCTTTAAGCTTTTTCCTTTGTGTTTTATCTTGCCAGTTTAAAATCACCCATAAGAACGACTTCCATTTTTCCATGTTGTTTATGTTCCATGTTGTTTTGGTTTCGATTCTGCTTCCCACAACACGCTAGCATGATTTACAGTCTCAAAATTGTATCTGCTGCTGTTTGTGGCACAATGTAGTTTGTGTGGTGATTCTTGGAGGTGTGCGCAGGACTGATGTTATCACCATTGGCCAATATTGCTATCAGGCGTGATGTTGTTTGTTGGAGAAGTGTTACCTTAAGTTTCTGCGCTGGTAAGAGCAGAACATTTCGCCGGTCTAGGGATATCGGAACAAGCTTATTGGCAAATGTCCAAAAACCTTGGTCCAGGATTTGAGTGGATATCCCCGCATAGAAGTAGGATTGCGCAGAGGACGATGACCGGGCCTGGCCTTGTGGGCACAGATGTTTTGGGGTGTACATAGAGCTCCCTTGGCACACACCTCGCTCGACCATCATTCAGGACATTGGAGTATGAGATATACTGGCTCCACAAAGCCACTGGTAGACTGACACTGAGGTTTCCAGGTGAGTCCACAAGCACACTCTTTAAGGCAGAATACCAGCTCCCCCACATTTGCGTGCCCATAAAAAAAGTGCATCACCAAAGAAACATGGCGTAAAGATGTTTTATTTTTAACAGAGTTGTTATGTCGCCGAGGCGCCCAAGTTTCATGTGGTGTTTGTATATGATAACCTGGCAGTCTCACAGTATGATTTAGGAGAGGTAAGACAGCAGTACCTGCCACTCTACCACTACCTGCCACCATGATCCATTGCTATTATTATCCATTGCTATAATCCATTGCTATTATGTGTCACCTTGTATGTCTGTAACAAGGCCAAAAATTCAAGGGTATGTAAGCTTTTCATCATGGCCATTTGGGTGATTTCTGTTATCTGTATGGTTTACAAAGGTGCCAAACAACTGTGTGATAAGTAATGGCTTCATATGAGCACCATCATAACATAACACACATTTTTTGCTCGAACAGTCATAAATCAATGCCAACATTTTACAATTTCTGCAAAGGGTATGAAAGGTTATGAGCACAACTGTATAAGATTATCATACCTAACAAATCTAGTAAAAATCAAATGTAACTGTAGGTTTATGACAAAAGCACTTATGGTGGGTATTAGTAGCATTTGTAGTATCACATCCAACCATTAATGAGTTAATTAATGAGAATTGAATATTGTCAATATCCATCTTTGAATGAGATGTCCTTGCATTTTCCCTTCATCCAATACTGTTCAGCAGGAAGTGAATATATTTTTTCATGGCTAAAAATATTTTGCTGATGTAAAGGACAATATGTTCTGCATAAGGGAGTTGCTTAGCCTGGCAAGCGAGACCCACATCAAGATGTTGGGTCTGGGAACTCACCATTGGCAGTGCTCAATCCGAGGGGCGGGATAAACGGTTGCCTTTCAAATTCCCTATGCACGCAATAGGATAGCGCTACAACCAACAAGAGCAACGAAGTGTCCGGTTGGCAAAATTCCAAACACATCTTCCTTTTGTAAGAATGACTTCAGTGCCGTTCTTTGTTATTTTCTCAAAGAAAAGATTAACTCGAAGTCTACCAGAGTCGCGGCCAAAGCCGATTTGAAAGACTGCTGTTCGCCAGCAGCAGCAGATTTCTTTGTTTTCCGTAATTAAGGTTAAGCCCGCCCACCGACTCTATACACGTTGTGATTGGCCTGACCAGAAATAGTTTTTTCCAGCTCGCAAGTCAACGGAGAGTTGCTACACTGACCCTAGCTGCAAATGATATTTGCTGCCGCTAGGGTGCGTCTAGAGTTCTAGGCTAGGAGTTGCTTGTTAATGGATGGAAATACTGCAATTAAATCCTTTACCCTTGCTCCGGGATAACAGAAGGTGCATGTGACACACACAAACACGCATATGGTTATCACATGAAATGTAAATTCTGTTTTCTCGGAGAAAGAACATTCAAGTTTCACACATTTACTAATTTCACAAAGTTCTGTCTTAGCCCATTGGACGGAACAGAGCCATGTCTCCAGCTGACGAAGCAATCCTGCCAACTTGAGTCTGATCTCCCTTGGTGAGAGAGCTACTTGATGAGAGACAGTCAAATTCTTACTTGAAGAGATTTAGGAACATAGACAAATTATAGAATTTTGTTTGTGTTCCGCTATAAGATTCACTGACCTCCACTGATATACACATACTCTCAAACACTCTCCACAAACACAGATACCAGTCAAACATACCTCTAGTTCCAGTTCCAGCGAGGATGCATCACTGAGGAAAGGGCGGAGCATTTCAGAGGTGATTGAGAAGTTGGGAGGGAGGAAGCGTATCTGTCGCACCATAAAAGGATTACAGCCATTCAGACATTGGTAACCAAAGAACCAGTCCTCTCTCCAATGGGCCTGCACAAACTCTGAATGGGGGAAAAGAGAAATGTAAATATTTGGGATCTTTTCTGGAGGTGGAGGCATAGGCTTGACAGGATTCGTTTGAGTGTGTGAGTGTGTGTAACATACTAGCAGCCGGATTCAGGTTCCCATTGTGGTAGAACAAAGTCTTTAGGTCAGTAAAGCTTTGCCAGGATTCAGCTCTTTCTGTGAAACCCCTCAGATATGCAAGATTGATGCCTGGACTGAGAAATCAGATGGAATGGGACAGGACAGACAGACATTATGAGCGATGACTAAATGTTGAGAGAAAATTCCACGTTAATATCTTGTAATACTTAGGTGAGGTCCAAACAAAATGTTTAGTGCAAGCCACATCCTATTGTTCTGGTTCTTGTTCTCGCTAGATGTTTCTCACTGGCACACGAGACAAATCACAATTGAGCTTGCAGGCACCTAACTAGCTAAATATAGTTGCAATCAAGATGATTAACCCCCCCCCCCCCCCCCCATTGTAAATCAGGTTGATTGTAAAAATGTACAGACTTTCAACTGTTTGTAATGAAGAAATCAAACAAAAGCTATTGACATAGCTCAATACAACAAATGCATCAAGTGGTTTCTCCAAATTCAACTCCAAATGCAACTGTTAATGACTTCTCTAGTCGCAACATTATTCAACCCCTTAATGGCAAGCTTTTTAAAAACTTAGTAGAGACCCATTTGCTGCTATGACTTGCTGCAAACGTGATGCATAGCCAGACACCAGTCCCTGGCAGCATTAGGAATCTTAGCCCATTCCTCATGAGCAATGGCGTCCAGTTCAGTAATATTCTAGAGTTTGCGTGCTGCAACCACCTTCTTCAAATCCCACTACAGATTTGCTATGGGGTTCAAGTCAGGTGACTGTGATGGCCACTGTATTATCTCTTAGGATTCTTCTGTAACCAAGCCTTGGTGGAATTTGAGTTATGCTTAGGATCATTGTCCTGTTGGAAGGACCAGGTTTCCTGGTACTTCAATGAATCCATCTTGCCTTCCACACGCTGCAGGTTTAATGTGTGTCAGAGGATGCAAAGCAGCCCCAGATCAACACAGATGCATAACTTTGGGCAGAGTCTCCTTCTCAGCGTATTCTTCCATCTTTTTCCTCCAGACATACCGCTGATCCATTGCTTAGAAAAGTTCAAGTTTTGTTTCATCACTCCACAGAACAGAATCCAAAAACCTCTGTGGCTTCTTTATATGATTTTTTGATATTGAGGCCAACTTTTCTTGTGCTTTTGGGTCAGTATTGGTGTACATCTTGGAGTTCAGGCATGGAAACATTCTGTGCTTAGTATGGACCTTACTGTGCTCACTCAGGGCTGTTTTACACTCACTGAAACCTCAGTGCCTGTTGCTACCAAGTCTTGCTGCAGGTTTTTTGGAGTCACTCAAGGGTTTTTCACAACCTGCCATCTCAGAAATCTAGTTGCAGCCATCAATAGCTTCCTATTTCTGCCCTGTCCAGCTAGGTTATCCACCATTCCCTTAACTTTGAACTTGCAAACAATGCTTCCAACAGTGTCTCTGGGAATATTCAGTGCCGTTCGCAGAATCTTTTGTATTCTGTTCCTTGTTTATGAAAGGTGATGATATCTTCTCTTAACTTTCTGGACCATTCTTTTGCCATGATTCTCACATGACACTTAACAATCCCCTAGCCAATTAAGATATTTCATGTGTTTCAGCTCAAGCACACATGGCGCACCTAATGAAGTCCTTGATTAGTAGCATCAGGTGTGCTTGGAACCTGGAATACCTATTTTCATATTTGTGCTGTTGTGATTGATTCTATTCCATGGGTTGAATAATTTTGAGACTGTAGAAGTAATTTTGAGTAGCATTTTCAGTCAGATTTGGGGAAACCACTTGAATCATTCATTGTGTTGAGCTATTTCAATTGCTTTTGTTTGATTTGTTCATTGCAAACAGCTGAAAGTCTGTACATTTTGAAAATACACCCAATTTGCAATGGGAGTTGAATAATTTTGATTGCAACTGTAGGTCACAAGAGTGAAAAAACTAACTGTTGTTCTTGGATGGCATAAAGCCAAATTGTACCATTAACTGCTGTAAATCTTGAGTGGACTGCAGTGCTCAAACTGGCAATCCTCTGAACACAGTGATAACTGTCACCCCCAGACACTTTCACCCAAATTTGCATAAAGTCTGGTAGAGCTTTGTTTCAAACTTAGCCTACATCTAAGGTGACTAGATACCTGAATTGAAAAAACAGGACATTTACTATTTTTTTACATTTTATATTTCAAGTATATACTAATAGAGTTTTTGGTATTACCTAACTGATTTTTATAATTTATAATTCAGAAATTGAACCAGGTGTTTTTTGAGTGCATGTTATTAAAAGCTAGTTTCCTCAGTAGGCAATCATTCACTGCCACTTTAAGAGATTGAGAAATCCATTGATGTCAATGCAGAAAATAGGATGCTAAGTACAGTGCCTTGCGAAAGTAAACTGTCATTTTTTGTGAAGAAGCAACAACAAGTGGGACACAATCATGAAGTGGAACAAAATGTATTGGATATTTCAAACTTTTTTAACAAATAAAAAACTGACAAATTGGGCAAGCAAAATTATTCAGCCCCTTTACTTTTAGTGCAGCAAACTCTCTCCAGAAGTTCAGTGAGGTTCTCTGAATGATCCAATGTTGACCTAAATGACTAATGATGATAAATAGAATCCATCTGTGTGTAATCAAGTCTTCGTATAAATGCACCTGCTCTGTGATAGTCTCAGAGGTCCGTTGAATGCACAGAGAGCATCATGAAGAACAAGCAACACACCAGGCAGTTCCGAGATACTGTTGTGGAGAAGTTTAAAGCCGGATTTGGATACAGAAAAATTTCCCAAGCTTTAAACATTGCAAGGAGCACTGTGCAAGCGATAACATTGAAATGGAAGGAGTATCAGACCACTGCAAACCTACCAAGACCCGGCCGTCCCTCTAAACTTTCAGCTCACACAAGGAGAAGACTGATCAGAGATGTAGCCAAGAGGCCCATGATCACTCTGGATGAACTGCAGAGATCTACAGCTGAGGTGGGTGAGTCTGTCCATAGGACAACAATCAGTCGCATACTGCACAAATCTGGCCTTTATGGAAGAGTGGCAAGAAGAAAGCCATTTCTTAAAGATATCCATAAAAAGTGTCATTTAAAGTTTGCCACAAGCCACCTGGGAGACACCAAACATGTGGAAAAAGGTGCTCTGGTCAGATGAAACCAAAATCGAACTTTTTGGCAACAATGCAAAACGTTATGTTTGGCATAAAAGCAACACAGCTCATCACCCTGAACACACTATCCCCACTGTCAAACATGGTGGTGGCAGCATCATGGTTATGGGCCTGCTTTTCTTCAGCAGGGACAGGGATTAGGCTAAAATTGATGGGAAGATGGATGGAGCCAAATACAGGACCTTTCTGGAAGAAAACCTGATGGAGTCTGCAAAAGACCTCAGACTGGGACGGAGATTTGTCTTCGAACAAGACAATGATCCAAAACATAAAGCAAAATCTACAATGGAATGGTTTACAAATAAACATGTCCAGGTGTTAGAATGGCCAAGTCAAAGTCCAGACCTGAATCCAATCGAGAATCTGTGGAAAGAACTGAAAACTGCTGTTCACAAACGCTCTCCATCCAACCTCACTAAGCTCAAGCTGTTTTGCAGGGAGGAATGGGCAACAATTTCAGTCTCTTGATGTACAAAACTGATAGAGACATACCCCAAGCGACTTACAGCTGTAATCGCAGCAAAAGGTGGCGCTACAAAGTATTAACTTACGCCCAATTGTTCTGTTTTTTATTTGTTAAAAAGGTTTGAAATATCCAATAAATTTCATTCCACTACATGATTGTGTCCCACTTGTTGTTGATTCTTCACAAAAATTACAGTTTCATATCTTTATGTTTGAAGCCTGAAATGTGGCAAAAGGTCGAAAAGTTCAAGGGGTCCGAATACTTTCGCATGGCACTGTAAATAGATATCTGTCATCTACCTAGGTGTGGATGTGGAAACTTGTTACCTTCGGGCAGGATAGAACTTTATGTAAAAACTGTGAATTATCCTCAAGTAGGGATGCTCATATTGACCGTTTAACCGTAAACGGTCAATATGACCGTAATGGTAATTTCAATGAAATGGGTGCGCTCGGCAGATATTGTTAAGTTAGTATAACGCATAGCAACATTTTGTTTTGTGTTAATGAAATATAGCCCTTATTTGCAGTAGGCCTCCTGTAAGCAACAACCATGTTCCAGATTGTCACCGACTGTTTTCATTTTTTAATTTGCCAACTATGTAAACACTGCATCAAGGCTACTTTCCTTTGATTGACAACAGAAAGTGAAAACGTCTATGACAAATTTTCTGCCACAATATTTTGGTTGGTGTCGACTTAACGCCAGTGTATTGGTGAAACCAAACATCGACACAGCTTTAGTATGAAACTAACTAGTTTCATCGTATCGTTTAGTGTGGACTTTGCACCCGAGTGGATATATAGGCAAAGCTGGTGCACCCGGCAGCTGTTGTTGATCTGTTCTGTATGCTGTTTAGACATTAAAACAAATCCATTAAAAAAAAGTTTGTATATTTAACAGGTTACAGACACTCATCAATTTAATTTTTTATTTAAAGCCAATTGAATCTTATAATCTTATCAGTTAACAGTTAATAATCGGTTAACGAGTTCCGGTTGTCGGTCAGGAAAATTACCCGAAATGAGCATCCCTATCCTCAAGTGTAGGTAAGCATGGGTTAGGATGATTTTTATGTAGATCATATATTTTGAGAGAATAATGGATGACGAAAGATACAAATTGCATACATTCGGTGCACCTGAGTAGATTGCCTGCCATGTGGGTTATGTATGGAGCTACATTCGTTTTTTTTGCTTTGCAAACAAAAAAAACTTTTGCTTTGCAAACAAAACTATTTTATTTCAAAATCAAAACACGTCTCAATCAAATATGATATAATAATAAAAATTGTATTACAATAAAAAGTCATTATATTAAAAGCACAAAAAACAACCCTTTGTTCATGTTGTACAAAGCTTTACTCAAATATTTTTTTTGCTTGAAAGTAGAAAAGTATTGGGCACAATCAATGATAAACAAATTTCACAAAGCAATGGCCAGGCCAGTTCAACTTTAAATACTTGCAACTCAAAGCTTCAGTACATGCCAACCGGCAATAATCAGCATTTAAAAACTGTTGCTCTGCCCCCCACCCTTGCCCATAGCTCTGGGAGACCAAAAAAGTGACAGTCACTGGGCGAGAGTTCAGTAATTTAAAATGAATGTTTTGTTCGTAAGTGATTGCACATTCACTAAAGTCATTTTGATAGGGATAGTATCCGCAGTCAGCAATGATCCTTTTTCATCCTTAGAATAATCAATAAAACTCAGATTCTCGTAATTGACTCGTCCTCCTCTGCGGAAATGTGGTGTTACCGAAGCCCGCACAAAGGTAGATGTTCCGGGAGGACATGTGGAGGATAGGTAGAAGACCGGCATACAGTGCACAGCGCTTAACTTTGTCCACAATTTGTAATGTTACACCCTTATTCCAAAATGAATTAAATTCATTATTTCCCTCAAACTTCTTCGAACAATACCCCATAATGACAATGTGAAAAAAGTGTGTTTGAAATCTTAGCAAATTTATTAAAAACCAAAAAAGCACATGTACATTCATAGCCTTTGCCATGACACTCTAAATTTAGCTCAAGTGCATCCTGTTTTCACTGATCATCCTTGTGATGTTTCCACAACCTTATTTGGAGTCCATCTGTGGTCAAATCAGTTGATTGGACATGATTCGGAAAGCCACACACCTATCTATATAAGACCTCACAGTTAACAGTGCATGTCAGAGCACAAACCAAGCCATGAAGTCCAAGGAATTGTCTATAGACCTCAAAGACAGGTTTGTATCATGACACAGATCTGGGGAAGGGTACAGAAAAATATCTGCAGCATTGAAGGTCTCAATATGCACAGTGGCCTCAATCATCCGTAAATGGAAGAAGTTTAGAACCACCAGGACTCTTCCTAGAGCTGGCCGCCCATCCAGCAATCGGGGGAGAAGGGCTTTAGTTAGGGAGGTGACCAAGAACCAAGCAATAATAATAATAATAAAAAAATGCTATGTACTGAGCAGTGGTCTGGAAAATGTACAACAGTAGAAGTAGTAAATATTATAGATTTGGCATGGAAAATTGCTTTTAAGGTGCATTTGAATTCTGCTACATCAGATGTAGAGAGCATAAAGTGACCAGAGAGTGTTAGTGCTCAACAGACGATTTGCGATCAGTGTCTGTGTTCCATGTTGAGC
>JACXGM010021314.1:7288-17445 GCA_016801145.1 Umbra pygmaea
AAGCAGCACAACAAAACAACAACAAATTTTGCATGTCATTCGGAAATCAAGGTGCCAGAGTCTGGAGGAAGACTGGGGAGAAGGAAATGCCAAAATGCCTGAAGTCCAGTGTCAAGTACCCACAGTCAGTGATGGTCTGGGGTGCCATGTCAGCTGCTGGTGTTGGTCCACTGTGTTTTATCAAGGGCAGGGTCAATGAAGCTAGCTATCAGGAGATTTTTTCATGCTTCCATCTGCTGAAAAGCTTCATGGAGATAAAGATTTCATTTTTCAGCACTACCTGGCACCTGCTCACAGTGCCAAAACCACTGGTAAATGGTTTACTGACCATGGTATTACTGTGCTCAATTGGCCTTCCAACTCTCCTGACCTGAACCCCATAGAATATCTGTGGGATATTGTGAAGAGGAAGTTGAGAGACGCAAGACCCAACACTCTGGATGAGCTTAAGGCCGCTATCGAAGCATCCTGGGCCTCCATCACACCTCAGCAGTGCCACAGGCTGATTGCCTCCATGCCACGCCGCATTGAAGCAGTCATTTCTGCAAAAGGATTCCCGACCAAGTATTTAGTGCATAACTGAACCTAATTGTTTGAAGGTTGACTTTTTCTTTTTTTTGTATTACAAACACTTGTTTTATTGGTCAAATGAAATATGCTAATTCTTTGAGATAGGAATTTTGGGTTTTCATGAGCTGTATGCCAAAATCATCAGTATTAAAACAATAAATGACCTGAAATATTTCAGTTGGTGTGCAATGAAGCTAAAATATATGAAAGTTACATTTTTATCATTACATTATGGAAAATAATGAACTTTATCACAATATGCTAATTTCTTGAGAAGGACCTGTATATGTTATATACCAAAAGCAATTGGGCATCCAGATTTTGGTGTTTTCCATGTGAAAAAACATTTGGCTTTTATGCAAATTATATTTCACAAAGTTGCATCAAGCACATTCATTTGAACAGACCCATATAACCTTTTGCCGTAGCACTCACCCTAGCTTGACCATGCTCATACGGAAAAATTATATACGACAATGTACATTATGTATATATATTATATAGGTATATATAATGTATATATGTATATATATAATGTATATATATAATGTATATTGTATAGAGAGTGCCCAGATCAACAACATCAGTTGATATTTATAGCCTTTGGGGACTAAGCATCACAACATAGATAAGACATTCCTAGCACCTTCCTCCCTTATCAGACTCGTGACCCTGACTCACTTGGTGTCAGCAGGTCCCTTAAACAGTTGGCATCTTCGAGCATATTCCTTGTTTCAAGAAGCACATACTGTACAGTTATATGTTACCCTGATCTGCTAGCCTGAATGGTATATTCAAATACACTGTACAGTACATTCAATCTGGGGTACTATTGCAGGTTAGGGCTGAACAATTAATCTATTTCAAATCGAAATCGCAATTTGAAACAATTTGGTTTTACTATCATGTCAATGGTTTTACAAATTCATTAAATCTTTCTTATGTTAAGGTCATGCTTACCAATCAGAAGAGGCCCAAGGTGACTGCATATACGCTCACCAACAACAAATCAGTGGTGCGGAAAGATGACATCAGATCAGTTGGATTTTAGTCCCAAGAAAAATGAGCACTTTGTGTGGCAGTACTTTGGATTTGAGACCACAGACGTGCATCAAAATAAGGTAGTGTGAAGGTTGAGCCACGGGGAGCAGATAAGAACTATCGAAAGACCTGCGAAATAAGGTACTGGAACTGCATAAAGTTTGGAAATGGATATAAAAAGATATCCAGCCTTGCAAATGCCAGTCAGTAATGTTCAATCATTTAATAAGAAGTGGAAGATTCAGGGATCTCTTGATATCAAGCCAAGTTCAGTTAGAACAAGAAATATGTCATCCATTACTTCCAAAAGAATTGTTCGGGATACAAATAAAAACCCACAGGTAACCTCCGGAGACATACAGGCAGCTCTGAAAGAAGTGTCGTTGTTTCAAGGACCACAATATGATGATACTTGAAAGAAATGTGCTGCATGGTCGAGTTGCCAGAAAGAAGCCTTTACTGCACCAGTGCCACAAATACAAAGGTTACAATATGCTCCACAACACCTTGACACGCTTCACAGCTTCTGGCACACTGTAATTTGGAATGACGAGACCAAAATAGAGCTTTACGGTTACAACCATGTTCCGAGAGGGGTCAACAAGGCCTATAGTGAAAAGAATACCATCCCCACTGTGAAGCATGTTGGTGGCTCACTGAGGTTTTGGGGGTGTGTTAGCTCTAAAGGCACTGGAACCGTGTGAAAATGAATGGCAAGATGAATGTAGCATTATTGGACAATATTGGCAGACAATTTGCATTCTTCTGCATGAAAGCTGAGCATGGGATGCCCTTGGTCTTTCCAGCATGACAATGACTCTAAGCACAAGGCTAGATTGACCCTTAAGTGGTTACAGCAGAAAAAGGTGATGGTTCTGGAGTGGTCATCACAGTCTCCTGGCCTTAATATCATAAAGCCACTCTAGGGTGGACCGGATTTTGGACTTCCCCTTTGGTTTGGTTTTGGTTCAGTACACATGTTTTCATTAAGTGTTCTTGCCTTTGGCAAGGAACACATACTATTATCAGACATATATATTATTATTATTTTTATTATAGCCAAAATTTGCCCCCCTACTCCTCCCAGAGCTTCAAAAATTGATAAATAGAGTAATGTACCAAAACGTGCGGCTCGATCCCGATCGAGTTGCTATTGTTTTGTGGAAGGTTTCGTAAAACGATTCGCGAAATATTACCGTTTTCGTGGCGAAAAAATCCCATAGAAATGAATGGGCCGAATTTTCCTGGCGCTACTGCTCCCAGAGTTTTTATGCTAAAATTACAAGTAAGGTACCGAAACGTGCAGCTTGTTCCCCTTAACATTCCTGTCATTTCGTGAAAGGTTTCGAAAAATGGTTTTCAAAATAATAGCGTTTAAATAAGTCCCATAGGAATGAATGGAGAAATTATTCAGAGTGACACTGCTCCCAGAGTTTTTATGCTACACACAAAATCTAGTGCCAAAACGTGCGGCTCGTTCCCATTCACATTCGTACCATTTTGTGGAAGGTTTCATAAAATGGTTGTTCGGATATTACCGTTTTTGTAGCAAAAAAATCGTCCCATAGGAATGAATGGACAAGCTAGAGTGGAGCTAGAGTGGAGGCAGCTCTTACCTGCCTAATCTTTAAACAATTTCTAAACTGCCGCCACTCCTACATGTTTCACTCCACATACACAAATGTTATATCAAAACGTTCATCTATTTCTGCTGTCACTAACAATGTCAAAATCTAAGCCATAAACATAATCGTTTTTACACTATGACCATTTGTTTGGAACTCACATTCTCCATAGACATTCATTGAAACAGGCACTTTCACAGCTTTAAAAATGAACCCTCTTTCTAACTTGTCACTGTGTCTACAGTTTTAGGGGTTCATAGACATATTATATATCAAAACGTCGGCCTGGTTCTTAGGATTCCAACAATATAAATATCTAAGCTGTGGGATGTATAGTTTTTAAACTAGAGCCATGTGAATAAAGCTACAGCTTCTCAACTGAACTCCAATACAAAAGGTTGCCACGGATACGTTCTCTGTAATCTGCCAGTTTGTGTAGCAACTGGATTTTTCCGGAATTTAGGTGAGATCAGCTGAATTCACACACTTTTTAGACTGCTGCCATTCCTACAGTTTTAAGTCCACATGTACATATCTAATATCAAAATGTTCAGCTCCACCCGCTGTCACTAAACATGAAATTATTTAAGCCATAATATTAATAGTTTTTACAACATGACTGGTGATTGGTTGGTTGTAAAGTGAAGTTCTCCATAGACAGTAATTGTAACCTTTTGACTGAGGCTAGTTAACCTGCCCAGTCCACCCAGTGACTCCACCCACTCTGCCCATTTGAACCAGTTACTCTGCCAATTCCAACCACTTCACACAGTTACTCCTCCCACTCCATTCAATTACTCCGCCCCCTCCAATCGATTACTCCGCCCTCTCCAATCTATTGCTCCGCCCACTCCAACCAATTCACACAGTTACTCCTCCCACTCCACCCACTTACTCCGCCCTCTCCAATCGATTGCTCCGCCCACTCCAACCAATCCACACAGTTATTCCTCTAACTCCACCCAGTTACTCCGCCCACTCCAAAAACTCCAGCCCACTCTAATTGGTTTATCCGCCCACTCCAAATACTCAGCCAGTTACTCCGCCCAGTCCACCCGTTGACTCCAGCCATTCTGCTGATACGAACAGTTACTCTGCCCACTCCAACCATTCCCCACATTTACTCTATCCACTCCACCCAGTTACACCATCCACTCAAAACCCTTTACCAATATAATCTGCCCCCTCCAACCAGTTACTCCACCCACCCTTCCCAGTTACTCCGCCCACTCCAAACACTCTAGCCAGTTACTCCGCCCAATCCAAACACTCGAAACAGTTACACCAAACACTATTAATCATGCTAGCATCATGTCAATCATGGCAATAGTGGCATGTTAACATCATGCTAGCAACATGCTAATCATGCTAATATCTTACTAAAAACATGCTAGCATCATGCTAATCATGTTAATATCTTACTAAAAACATGCTAACATCATGTCAATCATGTTAATATCTTACTAAAAACATGCTAGCAACATGTTTATCATACTGGCATCATGCTAGCATCATGGTTGTCCTACTAATATCTTACTAAAAACATGTTAGCATCATGTTAATCATGCTAATATCTTACTAAAAACATGCTAGTATCATGCTAATCATAATAATATCTTACTAAAAACATGCTAGCATCAATATCTTACTAAAAATATGTTAGCATCATGTTAATCATGGTAATATCTTACTAAAAACATGGAAGCATCATGTAAACAACATGTTTATCATGCTAGCATGATGTTAGCAACAGGTTTATTATGTTAACATCATGTTAATCATGCTAATATCTTACAAAAACATGCTAGCATCATGCTAATCATATTAATATCTTACTAAAAACATGCTAGCAACATGTTTATCATGCTAGCATCATGCTAGCATTATACTAGCATCATGTTTATCATGTTAATATCTGTCTAAAAACATGCTAGCATCATGTTTATTATATTAATATATTCCTAAAATAATGCTAGCATCATGCTAATCATATTAATATCTTACTAAAACATGCTAGCATCATGTTAATCATGCTAATATCTTACTAAAACATGTTAGCATCATGTTAGTAACATGTTTATCATGCTAGCATTATACTAGCAACATGTTTATCATGCTAGCATCATGTTTATTATATTAATATCTTCCTAAAAACATACTAGCATCATGATAATCATACTAATATCTTACTAAAAACATGCTAGCAACATGATTATCATGCTAATATTTTACTAAAAACATGCTAGCAACATGATTATCATGCTAGCATCATGTTAGCATCAAGTTAATCATAATAACGTCTTACTAAAACATGCTAGTATCATGCTAATCATGCTAATATTTTACTAAAAACATGCTAGCATCATACTAATCATGCTAATATCTTACTAAAAACGTACTAGCATCATGTTAATCATAGTAATATCTTGCTAAAAACATTTGAACATCATGTTAATCATGTTAATTTCTTTATGAAACCATGCTAGCATTATTCGAGCAATAGGTTTATCATTCTAGCATCATGCTAATCTTGCTACTAGTGGCGGCAAGAACACTTCACACAATTTCCCCAGAAATTGTACCTATTCTAGTTTCGGTTATTTCGGTTACTGTCCTGTGTGTTTTCCATGTTCAGGTTTCTACCCCATGTGTTTTGTTATGTTTTGGTGCCCCCTGGTGTTTCTTTCGTGTCTTGTATGGTGGTTCAGTTTTCCCATAGTTCCCTTCAGTGTTTGATTATGTTCCCAGGTGTTTTGTATTAGTCCCCATTTGTTTGAGTATTTAGCCCCTGTTTCCTTCTCCCTCTGTCGTTCATTGTTTCTGTGCAGGTACGTGGGTATTCTTGTTCTTTGTAGTGGATGTCTTAAGTTTATTCAGATGTTAGTGTTCCTTGTTATTCTTGTTCTTGATGTCATGTTTTATATGGTTTGTTTGGTTCCTCATGTGTGTTCTTGTGTTTGTTTCTGTGCAGTTCATACAATAAATGTCCAGATATAATTGAAGACGCTCCTGCCTCCTAAACCTCTTGAACTGTGACAATAACAGTATTTGGCTCTGTATCAGCTTAGCTAACTAGCAAACATCAAGCATAAATGTATTCAATTAAGCAATAAGCTTTTAACTTATAAACATATGCATATGTTTATATCTCTTTAGTTTTTCTAAGTACCGAAATAAGATACTGTTGTGTACCGGTATCGAATTCCAATTACCGGTATTGGTACTGGTATCGGTTCAAATGCAAACGGTACCCAACCCTACTCATTCTCCACTCTCTACTCAGTTCTAACATTCTAAACTGCTTTAAACTGTTTTATAAGATATGTTCATATAAATTAGTTCTCAAAACCCATTTAACAAGCATTTGAACAGGTGTACCTAATGAAGTGGCTGGTAAGACACTTGTGATAGATAATAACTTGTATGCGGTCCTATAATCGTCCCTCAGGTTTCTGAGAAAAATATGTATTGCTTGATTAAAAACTAGTTCTTAACATTTGAGTATTTAATTCCTCTCATTTTCAGCATGAAATAAGGCTTATCCTGTCTTTGCCCCTGTGATTTTACTATAGTTTTTTACAATTGCTTACACACTAAAATAACACACAGTTAGTGAAACTTGACACTCAAAGAGAAAAACCTCAGCCCAGATCTACAAAACTATAAACACATTCTCATACTCACACATTTCGCAAATACGTACACCAAAATCAGTGATTTGCAAAACACTAAACATACTTCACTACAATGGACACAGAAATCTAACATAATGTCACTGCTCGGCCATTTCAAGACACTGCCATCCAAAATAACACAAATATGAACCAATTGATCAAACGCGGCCATCAGGGGCACAGACCCTTAGTTGCGTAATTGGAAACACATTAATCACCCGTAACTACTATAAAAAGACAACAGGTGAGTTTACCCTTTCTTCAACAAAAAAAGGAATGCAACTTTGCAGTGAGAGGGAGGTTGAGAGGGGGAGCCCACTGAGGAAGAGGGGTAGGGAGAGGAAGACTTATACCTGGAATATGATGTGGACAAATAAGATGAGGACCACATTTATCAGATGAGATACAAGCAACATTGGTTGACCATGTTTTAAACCATGCAATGATATAGAGAGGCTTGACTGAGAGTTCTGTTGCATCAGTAATTCTCACATTTCATCAAGATCACAAGTCATCAAGATCACAGGTCATCAAGATCACAGGTCATCAAGATCACAGGTCATCAAGATCACAGGTCATCAAGATCACAGGTCATCAAGATCACAGGTGAAAACAACTTATCTCTACTGTCTACAGTGACATCAGTGCAATGTACAGTAGCCTACTATATGTACTACATGAACACTTTTTGGTACCAATGCACTGCATGTCATGTTTGACATAAATCTTCATAGATGAGGCTGGGTTCAACCTGACGGAAGTGTGAAGAAGAGGGAGAAACATCATTGGCTGCAGAGCTATTTTGAATGTCCCGGTCCAACGTGGTGGTAACATCACAATGTATGCTGCAATCACACAGAATGCAGACCTCCACAGCCATGCCAACTTAGGTCCTTACAACACAGCCCACAAACTCAGATTTGTAGACAGACTACACAACACCGTCACAGCAGAAGACCAAATGGATGCAGAGCAGATGAGAGGACATATCCTGTCATCTAGATGAAGTGACAACGTATTCATGCCTTTTCTTTTTCTCCACAAATATACAAACTATATTCTATTTGTTCCTTTCTGATTTGATTTTTAATGTAAAATGCAATATTTGGAAAAGCATGGACATATACGGATGTTTACATGACATCTGTTTTTTCCAGGACATTTTACTCTGATTGTAGTTGCATTGCAATAAAACATATGAATGCTCTTTTTTTGATGAAATCGCAAGAATAAGTAATACTGTCTGTACTTTATTTACACAAACAAATTTTAAATTAGAAATGTGGCTTCTGGAGTTAAGCCAGAAAATGGTTTTGCAGGTTTCTTGACATGTTTAGTAAGTTCCAAATTCATATCATCAGATAAGTCCTTTTGTGTCTCTGTTATGCTATCATAGCCTCTACTTAGCTCTCTTTTGAATTTTTTGTGACTATACCCCGTCAGTCTCATTCAGTCTATTTCCTCATTCTTTGTGGCTGCCGTAATTATCTTTTCCTCTCTCTCACTTCATTAAATGCTCCCTTGAAATAAAAAAAAGGAGGATGATGTGTCCTCTGTAACAATAACACTTGTTTAACATCATGTGTACTGTATGAAATGGCAAAAACACAATTTACTGTATATCAATAATAAAACTGATTAAATATAATTATGATTTACAGGGGGTAATGGCCATATGGTCCACCTACCACAAGGCAATGTTAGCTCAAAAAGATTACAAAGCTTTACTTAGTAGTGTTTGAATCCCTGGGATACTTAACAAAACTTAAAGTATCTGGAAGTCAGTGTTTGTCCTGCCACTAGTAAAAGGCAGTGATCCAAATATGTTAAACATTTATAGGCCAATCTCTAAGCTGTCTTCCTTGTCTTACGTAAAGCACAAAAGGAGTTTCTGTACATAAATTATATCTTATCTATGCAGCAGTCTTCAGGAAGCAGTATAGTACAATTACTATGCAGGTTGTTAATGATATCACTTATGCTATGGATAAATAACAGCAATGTGTCTCTCTTTTTATTGCCTGTGTCTCTCTTTATTCTTTTCATTTATTTTATTTATCTTTGTTATACTGAAGCAGAGGAAGGCAAACATCGGCCTTTGTAAACAGGTGGTTGGATGGTTTGCAAACTATCTGACTGATAGAACTCAGTCCATGCAATCTGATGGAACGATGTCTGATCAGCTTTCTGTATTAAATGGTGTACCCCAGGGATCTGTACTTCGTCCCTTGTAATTTGGTAAACATAAATGACTGAGGCAAAAAGCCATAACAGGCATTATTTCACTTTTCGCTGATGATATTTATCGTGCCGCTACCCTATCTGAGGTTTTTCAGAACAAGCAAATAACTAATAAAAAAATCATAGCCATGTTATTAAATTATTAATTCTTCCATATCCAAAAATGATCAGGAGTTTGCTATTATTCAACAAGCTTTATTAATTACATCACACAGACAATTTTGAGTTGCATGTTTCTCTCATCCTCCAAATTGCAACTGCCGATATCCACCCTGGTTACCCTTATATACCCATGCATCACATCCAAAATGGCTTTTCATGGGGACCATGTGGGTAAACCTCAGGGTCAGTTTTCACATTACAAAGTGGTGGCCATCAGAATATGGTGAGCCAGCTGCCCCTAGTCACATGCCATGTATTAAATTAGAAGTATAGCTATATATACAGGTCATTCTCAAGAAATTAGCATATTGTGATAAAATTCATTATTTTCCATAATGTAATGATAAAAATTAAACTTTCATAAATTTTAGATTTATTGCACACCAACTGAAATATTTCAGGTCATTTATTGTTTTAATACTGATGATTTTGGCATACAGCTAATGAAAACCCAAAATTCCTATCTCAAAGAATTAGCATATCATGAAAAGGGTCTCTAAACGAGCTATTAACCTAATCATCTGAATCAACTAATTAACTCTAAAAACCTGCAAAAGATTCCTGAGGATTTTAAAAACTCCCAGCCTGTTTCATTACTCAAAACCGCAATCATTGGTAAGACTGCCGACCTGACTGCTGTCCAGAAGGCCATCATTGACACCCTCAAGCAAGAGGGTAAGACACAGAAATAAATTTCTGAACAAATAGGCTGTTCCCAGAGTGCTGTATCAAGGCACCTCAGTGGAAAGTCTGTGGGAAGGAAAAAGTGTGGCAAAAAACGCTGCACAACGACAAGAGGTGACCGGACCCTGAGGAAGATTGTGGAGAAGGACCGATTCCAGAC
>JACXGM010021315.1:0-17393 GCA_016801145.1 Umbra pygmaea
ATATATATACATACACATATATATACATACACATATATATACATACACATATATATACATACACATATACATACACATATATACACATATATACATATATACACACATATATGTACATGTGTACACGTGTGTGTGTATAAATGTGTGTACACGTGTGTGTGTGTATAAATGTGTGTGTATGTGTGTGTGTGTATAAATGTGTGTGTATGTGTGTGTGTATAAATGTGTGTATGTGCATGTATATATGTATGTGTGTGTGTGTGTGTGTATGTATGTATGCGTGTATGTATGCGTGTATGTATGTGTGTATGTATGTATGTATGTGTGTATGTATGTATGCGTGTGTGTGTATGCTTGTGTGCGTGTGTGTGTATGCTTGTGTGCGTGTGTGTAGGTGTGCGTGTACGTGTGTATGTGTACGTATGTGTGTACGTGTGTGTGTATGTGGGTGTGTATTTATGTGTGTGTGTATGTATCCCTGTTCGGATAATAAATCACTTTAGTATTCGTAACTGCATTTACTTTGTAAGTCTAAGGATTTGACCAACTGGTATATTCTGTTGTCTATGATTATTACTGTCTGCCCGTAAAAGTGTGTTATAGCTACTCTGTGACTTATGGTATAGTTTCCAAAATATCAACAATTTTATAAAGGGTAATGTCTAAAATGTCGATATCCTTTCTAGAGCTCTCTGCTGTATATTTTAAATTCGGACCTGGTGAGTTAAGAGAGAAACTCTGTGAGGATATGTGCCATTCCATATAGGATATAATATATAGAGTACAATTTATTTCGTATCCCACTTTAGGAATAGCTGTACTATAACAACAGTACAGAACAAAAATAATGACTGTAGTTATCGTGTGTAAAAAAAACTTTGTACTTTTGACAAAAGCCCCAGTTATTGTTGGTTGGTTGCTAGCTGTTTTGCTAGGGCCAGTTGCACGTGATGGAAATGCACTTAATTCCGTGGGATGGTGCACTCGCAAATGGTCATGTAAATTCGTCGTCTGTCCATCTTTTGTGCAAATTACATGATCACAAATCCTGCACACCACTTCAGATTGGCTGTCCTTTTTCATTAGGCGTAAACCCAAAGTACTGACATATAGGCAAAGTTGTACCTTTTTTACCTAACAAGTTTGTCGACGTCGACGCCATAATTAGATCTCTATGACTAGCCATACGGAGGAAAAGTAAGGAAAAACCCGGATGAGTAGGAGAGGATGGGATCAACTGTGTAATAAATAGAAATTTAATTAATAAACAGATTAATGCATACATAATATATTTTTTAAGTTCATAAAATGTATAGCTCCGCCCCCGATTTCCTCGTACATCACGATGTTTCACTGTAGACATCGTCAGATGCCAAATTAGTAGACATCGCCCAACCCTAGTGCCTATACCACAGCTCAAATATTTGAAACTTTACTTTTTTCTGTAATGCAGGGTTTTAACTGTACAATACACATAGGTCTCAGCTCAATTCCCTCTAAGTAAAGGTAAATCAAAATAACAAAACAAACTACAATTTAGTAGTTCATTCTGCACTGTAGGTTACCTGCACAGGTCAGGACTAAAGATGTACAGTCTCTCCTTCTTGGATAGCAGAGGGTGGAAGGCACTGCCATCTGTACCATTAATCATGTTACTCTGCTCAGATGTCCACAGACTCAGTTTGCTGAAACACAATATTTATATCCAAATGCAATTAAAATACAATTAAAATTAATAATAAAACATATCCATCTTTATAAGATATTACTAAATACAAAGCACTATGCTGGCCAATGCCTGACCCCTTAAGCTTGCGTAACTTTTTAATCAGTGTACTAAAGAATGTTAATGAATGTTTGTGCCAAATCAAACAGGAATGAATCTAATCAAAGCGGGGATGATAGGATAATGCTTGTGGAATATTGCCAGGTCTGATATCAAGTAGAAAGAAAGCAGACATGTCGGCTTTGAATGAGTCAAGCTCAGAGTGGCATAGTGGGCTAAGTTTCTGCTTAACTCGACAGCTACATAAAGGTGGTCACAGGTTCGAACACAACTACGGGTTGTAATATTTGGTTGCATATCCTTTGCATGCAATGACTGCTTAAAGTCTAATGCATCACCAGATGCTGGGTATCTTTCCTGATGATGCTCTGTACTGCAGCAATCTTAAGTTCCTGCTTGTTTCGGGAACTTATTGCCTTCATTCTTCTCCTCAGCATGTTAAATGAAGCTACTATAATGTGGAACACCCATCTTTAAAAGACATAATGTGCACTGTGTGTTTGGGGAAGGTGAAATGAATGAAGCAATTTAGCTGTACAGCTAAACCTTGTATTCTTACTTCTTTTAATCTATGATTCTATATGTACATCACATCTATTGTTTTTTGCATTTGAGTATATGGAGTATATACTGTACACTGGAATTCCAAATGTTGGGATAGAAATTGATTTCTTCAATCACAAAGGTGGCATTATATTGATAAGAGATTATAGTCTAAACATGATTAAATACAGATGAGATGAAAAAAACTTCATCACGACAACAATGGCTGCAAAAAGTTTTTTTTGCCATTGATTTATAATACATTTTTCAAATTCAGTCATTCCCATCAATGATAGGCATTTCCAACACTGGTAATGTCTTAAATAACAACTTGGATAATTAAAGTATGAATTTCAAGCAAAACCATGCACATTTCTGGGTGACCCCAAACTTTTGAACACCAGTGTAGTAACAATAACATACTGTAGACATACAGAATAATCCTCCCCAAAATGTGTGTCATTACTGCAAAAATGTATTTCTTTACCTTTCTCCTCTAAATGTAGCTATTCTTGCATAGTCCATAAAGTCTGCCTCCCCGGTATGGAAAATAAATTCACCATCATTGCTTCCATTTTTCTACAGATTATAAAATAAAAACAATTAATCAATAAAGTATATATTAAATATATATAAAAACAGTATATAATATCATTACTTTATTTTGTTACTGAATTACTTTAGGTGGCAGTGACAATGCAAAAAGTGAAAACATTTATGAATTCCTTTATAGTAGGGCTGAACGATTAATCTATTTAAAATCGAAATTGCAATTTGAAACAATGCGATTAGCATTATGATAAAGACATGCTCACCAATTAAAAGTGGCCCAAGGTGACTGCATATACACCTACCAACAACAAACGTTAAAGCCAATAAAAACATTACATTAAGTGGTGGGTGTTTCGATTCCTTACAGGGACACGGATATTTTGTTTCAATTTGCTAAACAGATATGTTCACTGATTCGCGAATGATTTCTGACGAGTCTCATGTTTGCAAACAATTCATTCTAGCGGTGAGTCCTCCTTGCCGCCGAGGTCCATGCAAGGAGTCTGCTGGCATATTAAATTTGTTTTTAATCCTTGCTAAATTTTATATCCGTAAAATTTTATTTTTTAACCAAAAACCTTACTATTAAATATTTGTATAAAACTGATTGAAGTTGCTAACTACATTGTCATACTGAATTCAATGAACCAAACTTGGAAGGTAATCAAATCAATTATTTCCCTGAAGCTTTTCAATTTTATTTGAATGTAACAAAACTGTGATTTTGTATTTTTTGTTGTGGTTGTATTAATTATTTTTTGTTTTATTACATATTGAAATGTAAGGATGCATACTATTATCGGAGATGTATACATTTTTTTGTTGTGTATGCTACTAATTATATTCAATAATAAAAAATAAAAATACATTTCTTCCCACCCACCCCCCAAAATCAGTTATGGTTCGGGTATAGGCTACATTATAGGCTGTTATTTAAGAAATATATAAATTTGTGCCTAATAGAGAAGAGAACTAAAGGAACAGTAAACAGTTCTGAACCTTTTTTTGCCAGTTTACCGATTCGTTCGTTTGGATCTTCACAGTTCATCCACCAACTGCAGTTGCTTTCAGCAGATAACGAGAAGAGACTCAAACGAACAAATCTTTTTTGGGGGGACTCAGTTCATTATGTTCACTTAAAAGATTGTTTGCGAACAACCCATCACTAATTACATTCGGGGTGCGGAAAGATGTCTGGAGTTGGATTTTAGTCCAGAGAAAACGCAGTACTTTGTGTAGCAATACTTTGGAGTTCAAAATAAGGTTGTGTGCAAGGCAGCCTTGACAAAATGAGACTAACATTTATTTGACACATGAATTGCATTTGCTTGTCGCTTAGATTATCTGTCCTTACGAGGCTGTTGTTATTTGAGCTTGTTGTGCCAGCAGGCAGGAGTAACACAGCATGGCACTGTCCTATTTACCAATTAATCCGGTCATGGATAGAAGTGATGCAACTCATAATGTGACGCCAAAGTGACTAGGCTTTTCAACTTATATTTAAACTATTAGCTAGCTAACTACAGCTGTGGCTAGTAATTTATCTTGTATAGTTGACAACAGATGTTAGAAAGTAAGAAATTGCGCTAAGGAAGATGTGTTTATTACGAAAGGTGAGCGATGCACAGATCTTGCACAGACAAAGTTGTGCCGAGTTGTATCGTTAGTGAGTTGCTTTCCAATAGGGTAGCCAAAGTACTGCATTTGTATTACTATGTTCTAGATAACTAACGTGGACAAGGTTTTCTAAATTAAATACAAATAGGATAGGATAGCAGCCTAATAATATGACTTGATGCTGCTTGCACTCCTACCTACAGTGGGGAGAACAAGTATTTGATACACTGCCGACTTTGCAGGTTTTCCTACTTACAAAGCATGTAGAGGTCTGTAATTTTCATCATAGGTACATTTCAACTGTGAGAGACAAAGAAAAATCCAGAATATCACATTGTAGGATATTTAAATAATTAATTAGCATTTTATTGCATGAAATAAGTATTTGATCACCTACCAACCAGTAAGAATTCCAGCTCTCACAGACCTGTTAGTTTTTCTTTAAGAAGCCCTCCTGTTCTCCACTCATTACCTGTATTAAGGCAACAACTGTTGGAGCAATTATTAGAAAATTGAAGAAGTTCAAGATGACGGTCAATCTCCCTCGGTCTAGGGTTACATGTAAGATCTCACCTCGTGGGGCATCAATGATCTTGATGAAGGTGAGGGATCAGCCCGGAACTACATGGCAGGACCTGGTCAATGACCTGAAAATAGCTGGGACCACAATCTCAATGAAAACCATTAGTAACACACTACTTTGTCATGGATTTAAATCCTGCAGCGCACGCAAGGTCCCCCTGCTCAAGCCAGCGCATGTCCAAGCCCGTCTGAAGTTTGGCAATGACCATCTCGATGATCCAGAGGAGGAATGGAAGAAGGCCATGTGGTCTGATGAGACAAAAGTAGAAATTATGGTCTAAACTCTACTCGCCGTGTTTGGAGGAAGAAGAAGGATGAGTAGAACCCCAAGAACACCATCCCAACTGTGAAGCATGGAGGTGGAAACATCATTCTTTGGGGATGCTTTTCTGCAAAGGGGACAGGATGACTGCACCGAATTGAGGGGAGGATGGATGGGGCCATGTATCGCGAGATCTTGGCCAAAAACTTCCTTCCCTCAGAAAGAGCATTGAAGATTGGTCGTGGCTGGGTCTTCCAGCATGACAAGGACCCGAAACACACAGCCAGGACAACTAAGGAGTGGCTCCGTAAGAAGCATCTCAAGGTCCTGGAGTGGCCTAGCCAGTCTCCAGACCTGAACCCAATAGAAAATCTTTGGAGGGAGCTGAAAGTCTGTATTGCCCAGTGACAGCCCCGAAACCTGAAGGATCTGGAGAAGTTCTGTATGGAGGAGTGGGCCAAACTCCCTGCTGCAGTGTGTGCGAACCTGGTCAAGAACTACAGGAAACGTACAGTATGATCTCTGTAATTGCAAACAAAGGTTTCTGTACCAAATATTGAGTTCTGCTTTTCGGATGTATCAAATACTTATGTCATGCAATAAAATGCAAATTCATTATTTAAAAATCATACAATGTGATTTTCAGGATTTTTGTTTTGGATTCCATCTCTCACAGTTGAAGTGTACCTATGATAAAAAAATTACAGACCTCTACATGCTTTGTAAAAATCAGCAGTGTATCAAATACTTGTTCTCCCCACTGTATGTACTTAATTTCATGGTGACTGAAGCACTTTCCATTATATTTTTCACTGAAACTAAAGACACCCCTAGTAAAACAGTCCTTTATGATTTTCAATCATAATATGATGCTATAGGAATTAAAACATATTTAATTTTAATATTTTTAGGCTTTTTTATAGGATTCGCATAGGAACCAGTCCAGCAAGACATTCTGCTAGAATTCTCTTAACAGGACTTTCATTTGGTTGATATGGTTCCAAATAATAAATACAAAATACAAAATGAGTAGGGCAACCATGGAGTTAAATCTGCATGTTGTGACAAGAAATCATACAATATCAAAACTACATTATTCCAACACAACAAGTTGCTATACAAAAAGGGGTTACTAAGACTGACATAAAAAAAAATATCGCAATTCAAATCACAATATCACAATATCTGCTTTAATATATTTTCCCTAAATCGTTTAGCCCTACTACTGTATATAGTCTATATTATTCTTTACTGTGTCTGAACAGAATGTTGTATTCAGATGTTGTATTCAGTCTCATTTTACCTACTTTATACATGAGACCAAAGTACTCGTCAATCTCAGGACTTGTGACATGAATGCGGGACAGCAGAGGGTCCTTGAAGCCCCACAGAATTTCGTTGACAGGGCGCTTCATGAACATCCCCACATTCAGGGATTTCATCCATAAAGACACCATAGTACTCCTAAAGAAGCTATCCTTTACCTTGTTCATCACAGCCTGAGAGAGGAAAAAAGAGGCAATGAAATGGGGGGGTAAAAAGATGAGGGGAAAGTACTCATTGTCAAAGCATTAATGGGAACAGAGTTGAATCTGTTACAACAGTGAACAGATTAAAAACACATTTGCACACATTACTCACCACAGCTGGGATGTTAATGGTTGTGATATTGTCCATTTCAGGATCACCAACTGATCGCTTTGGCAGAAAGACAAAGGTTTTCGGTTGGTAGGCAGAGACCATGGTCCCATTCTTTACAAAAGTCACATTCTCCTTCGGCCTGTACTCCCTGGGACAGAATGTTTAAATCAGAGATTTGAAGGAAGTAGATGTAGCTTCATTTGAAACAATCAACCTCAAGTAAATAATCACTTTGTGACAAATTGTTTGTGTAAAAGCTGCTTTTTGTGCAATATTGTACTAATATTTCATTTCAATAAACTTGCAGATCTGTGAGGGCACATTAATACAGACAGATATGTAGACATTTAAGAGCAACATACGCTGACATCTAGACATTGTCTTTTCCAGGAACGTACATGCAATTTTCAGCAGGACAACGCCAAACCACATACTGCCCAGATTACAACCACATGGTTGCATAAGCAGAGAGTGCGGGTGCTACAGTAGCATGGCCTGCCTACAGTCCTGACCTGTCTCTGAGAATGTGTGGTGCATTACACAAAATAAAGGAAGATGGGTTGTGCTGCTACGAACATTCATCATGGATGTATGGGGGAAGATTCAACTTGCTAAACTTAACCAACTGGAGTCTTCAGTGCCCAAATGCTTAGTAAGTGTTATTAAGGAAAAGGTAATGTTACACAGTGGTAAAGGTAATGTTACACAGTGGTAAACAAATGTCTGTCCCAATTTTCTGCAGTGTGTTGCAGTCATCAGATGAGTGTATATTAAAAAAAAAAAAAGGGTAATTTGTGTTTTCAATATAGTACAGGGTAAGTTGCATTTTCCATACAATTAAGGTTGTACAACTTCATTGTAATCATTGATTTAATCCACTTCTGGTCTGACAAAACAACATCATTCAAAATGCTACTGTTGGACTTTGGACATGTCCTTTGTAATTCATACATTTGGACAATACCTGGCACTGTAGCAGCATATTTGCATCTGTTTTAAAGTTTGTAAAACTGCACAGCTGAACTGACAGAACAGTCATTGTTTGGTGTACAATGTTTTCAATACAACTAAAGGAAATGAGTGTGGCCGAATACGCATATTAGAAGAGTGCAGCCTAGGGTAGATGGGTAGATGGGTGGGTAGTCAAACGGGGCTACCTTGTCATGTTGCTCTTTATTTACTCCTTGTGTAAGTTGGTTTCTTGTGACGTTAATCAAGGTTTTATAGTTGAATGAAGGTGTAGCCTAACCACGAGTAGGGATTGGCATTCAATTAAATCTTCTTCATCAGGGCTGATTTCCGGTTTGAGATGTGAACAACGAGGTCGCCTGTGTAAAAGCTCCATTCTGATTTATCTATGCTATCTTCAAAACCAGAGTAAACCTCACAAATTTCATATAATTTTTTACATATATTTTTAACAAAGAAAAAAGAAATCCACAAACATAATTTTCAATCAATAGCAATTACCAGCTCTTCAATAATCCCGAACCCATCAAGATCCAAAAAGAAGACTGTGTCAAGTGTCTCTCCCTCTGTGGCGGAAGAGAGCCAGGACGAGGAGCCCAGTTCTCCTTGATTTACAAAAGCGGATCTTAAGTTCTTTAAAGTAGAGCTTTCGGAAGATATCTCAACCGCCCTGTTCGGACAGCTGAAGCCGCTATTGCCCCTCCATGGATCGAAAAGCCCAGCGTACTGACGAGCTGGAGCTGCACTGTTCTGCTCACGGAGAGAGGATAGTCTGTTTGGAAGCTAGGATGTCACGTCTGAAGGCTGTGAACCGTAAGCTGTGGGACAAGGCTGAGGATCTGGAATCCCATTCTATACGTAGCAACATACGACTGGTCGGTATCTTAGAGTCGGAGGCTGGAGACCCAATCGGTTTTGTCACTGGCCTTCTGGCAGAGCTTGTTCTTGTTTTCAAAACTCAACCAAAGCTTGACCGTGTGCACCATCTTTGACCGTCTTTTTTGTGCATGTTTTGTTTTCAGGTTTGTATGTTATTGCCTCAAATTCATGTTTTTATGAACTGTCTAATAATTGGTTATGTATACAGATTGGATGGCTAGGATCATTGTTTTCTGACCTCATCTTTTTTCTGGAGCTATTCGTATATTATTTTCAATGGCAAGCATGACAAGCTGACAGCAGCAGAGCTGGGGGCCCTTCCACTGTTAAATTAATATCTTGGAATATTAAAGGCTGTAACAATCCAAATAAGGGATCCCGTATTTTTTCACAATTAAAAAAGCTTAAGACCGATATAGCATTCCAGCAAGAGACACATCTACAACTTAAAGACCACCCAAGGCTACAAACCCTAGATTTAGACAGATTTTCCACTCCGATTTCAATTCTTTAGCCAGAGGTGTGGCAACATTGATTAGTATAAGAAAACATTTTTCTGTTTCTAGTGTTGTATCAGATAGCAATGGGAGGTACTTAATTTTAACTGGCTCCATTTGGAACACCCCTGTAATACTGGTCAATGTTTATGCTTCCAAATATGATGAATTTGATTTTGCTAACAGGTTGCTGGGGAGGATACCTCTGTCACACACACACACATATCGCTTGATATTCGCAGGAGACCTGAACTGTGTTATGGACCAGAACCTGGATCCCTCTAACCCCAGACCCATTCCTCCCTCAAGGTCCATATTAGATTTCATGACCGAGAATGGTTGTACTGACCCCTGGAGGTTTCATAATCCACAGGCACGTGAGTACTCTTTTTTTCCCATGTTCATCATTCCTTCTCTCGGATTGACAATTTTTTGTGGATCATCTCTTGCTCCCGAATGTGACCTCTTCCGAGTATTTGCCCATTGTGGTATCTGACCATGGCCCTCTAGCAATTGAATTGGCTCTATTAGTAAAAACCTGTTCTCCTCCTCGCTGGAGGTTTAATTATCTTCTCCTTTCTGATTCTAGTTTCTGTGACTGAACTTTTTAACAATATTCGTGACCTAGACCGTAATTATGCTCAGACGCCATCCCCAGAGCTATATAAACAACATTTGAATCTACAGTCTGAATTCAACCTTCTATCGCCCAATGATGCGGAATGTTTACTCATGTATTCGCGGGCTACATATTACAAACAAGGTGACAAGGAAAGCCGCCTGCTTGCACACCAATTAAATCGACGTGCTGCTACACGTCTAATCCCTCTAATTGAAGACTTTTCTAAGTGTTTAATCTCAGACCCAGATGGAATACACAAATTGTCTAAAGCATTCTATTCTTCACTTTAAACATCTGAGTTCCCACCAGATACTGCTAATAAGACTCAATTCTTGGAGGCGTTAGACACCCCTGTTGTCGCTTGTGAGATTGCAGATGACCTGGACTCCCCTCTGAGGCTTGAGGAGGTTGTTGAGTCTATTAACTCTTTGTAAAGTAGCAAAGCCCCAGGCCCAGATGGTTCCCGTCTGAATTTGTTAAGAAATTCCACTTCCGGTTTGGCTCCCTTGCTCTTATCTATGTATAAAGAGTCGTAGGACCACGTTGTGCTCCCCAGAACCTTGACACAAGCGTCTGTGGCACTTCTGCTTAAAAAGGGTAAGGATCCCACTTCCTGCTCCTCTTACAGGCCACTCAGCCTCCTTAATGTGGATGTAAAGGTGCTCTCCAAAGTATTAGCGAGGCGCTTAGAGGCGACCCTTCCATCTATCATCTCAGAGGAACAGACAGGTTTCATTAAGTGTAGACATTAATTTGCTCACATTCGGGACCCTGTTTAACATTATTTATTCAAAAGAGTTTTCAAAATCTCCCGAACTTGTGGTGACGCTTGATCCTGAGAAGGCATTTGACAGAATTGAACAACAATATTTACTTGCCGCTCTTAAAAAGTTTGGTCTTGGTTATAAATTCATTGCTTAGATTAGGCTGCTATATGCATCCCCACAGGCCAGTGTCTGTACTAATGATAATTACTCTGACTACTTCACCCTAGAACGTGGGACAAGACAGGGCTGCCCTCTTTCTCCCCTACTCTTCACCATTGCTATTGAGCCCCTTTCAGTGACCTTACGGGCCTCACCCTCCTTCCAGGGTGTTTTACGGGAGGAAATTGAACATAAGCTGCCATTATATGCTGATGACTTGCTGCTATATGTACACAATCCAACATATTTACCAACTATTAGTACTATTACTATAAGTACTATTACTTTACCTTCCATTCTGGAGAATTTCAGTTCTTTTTCCGGTTACAAGCTAAATCTTCAAAAAAGCAAGTGCTCTCCAATCAATCCAGCCACATTACGGCTTTAGCAGACAGATCTGCCTTTTCAACTTAATCATTCTCTACAAGTACCTAGGAGTGAATGTTACTCGCTCACTGCCGGCTCTCCTCTAAGCTAATTTATTCCCCCTTCTCGTTCAGTTGAAGGCCGATTTTAAGGAGGTATCGTACCTCTCTCTCTTATAGGGAAAATCAACGCTGTTAAAATGAATAGCTTGCCTAAATTCTAGTGCAGTCAAATTATTAAAATATTTAATTGCATTCATGTCACAGTTAACTCGCAATTAATCGCACATTTTTATCTGTTGTCCCTTGATTTCTTTTTGTCCCATCATATTTTATTTTATTTTAATGCATTATCTACATGGAAAAGTGGAATGGCTTTGTGCAAATGTTATTTTTATAGAAAAAGTCATCCATTGTTGCCTGGCTTTGAAAAGGGGTGGAGAATTCGCATCAGCTGTGTGCTTGGCCATCTACTGATATTTCAGACTGAACGTGCTGCAATGATAGCTCAGTTCACAACGACCAAACACACAGATCACTTTGGTCTTGTCAGTGGAACCATTTGGCAACTTTTAAAAGTAAACTTTCCATTCTGAATTTTATCGGCATCTGTTTTGGCGTCTCGAGCACGCCATCGACTCAAAATGTCACGTAGCCTACGACTACTCTTTGGCCAGCTCGCAAGCTCAAAAAAGGGTGTGCGGTGGTGCCTGTTGTTTTGTTACCAGTCTAGCTAGATCCGGTGTGGTGTTGTAGTTTTTCTAACATACTAGTTGTTCCAACAGCATGTGAATAAAACTATTAAGTTTGCTAGGCCAAAAAGCGATAAACAAAATTGACGCTGTTAAAATGGGTTTGCGTTAATGCCGTTAATAACGCGTTTAACTGACAGCACTACTAAATTCATGTATCTTTTTGAAACAATTCCTTTGTTCTTACCTATGTCTTTTTTGACAGCAATTAACCAGGCAATCTTTTCCTTCATTTGGGCTGGAAAGCCACCAAGAATTCACATAGAGTGGTAATGGTAGTATGCACATCTCCAACGGTGAGGTGCAGGGCAAAAGGAGCTGGATCCAACAAGAAAGAATGGAATGCCCACACTCTGCTATGCTTCCCATATATTTTTATTGTGCAATTTTTCAAAACATTGCACAATAAAAATATATGGGAAGCATAGCAGAGTGCGGGCATTCCATTCTTTCTTGTTGAAGCCACCAAGAATTAGCTGGTTTTTACTACAGCGATGTAAATTCAGTGGTAGACTCGCACTTCCTAATTTCCTATTTTACTATTGGGCCGCTAACCTTCAAAAACTGCAATTCTGGTTGCACTCCCCAGACACAACTTGGTGCCTGCTAGAAGGTCTTTCCTGCTCCTCCTCCTCTCTCCATGCCTTATTATGCTCCGGTCTCTCCACATCTCCCTCTCGTTACTCAGACAACCCTATAGTATTATCCTCACTCAAAATTTGGTACCAGTTTCGATGCAATTTTAAGTTTTCCTCTACATTCATCTTGGGCCCTATTAATAACAAACACATATTTACTCCATCTGTGATAGACAGTGCCTTCACTCTCTGGGAAAAACATGGCATTACAACTTTCAAGGATCTTTATGAAAATGGAATTGTTTCAACTTTTCCTAACCTGGCAGTTAAACACGCTTTGCCCCCATCTAATTTCTTTTGATCTATTGTATTATCTACAGATAAGACATTTCGTCTCCTCTGAATTTGTTGGCTTACTTTTACTAACCCGCACCCAGCCCTATTTAATTTTTTTCCTCAAAGTAAATCAGTAATTTTACAAATATATTATTGGATTATATCCTGTGATACACACTCCACAAATATACTTAAACTGCTTGGGAGCAGGAAACGGGTCTTGAATTTTCAAAAGATTTCTGGGATGGAGTGATCGATTTAACAAGTTCTACTTCATTTTGTGCTCGACTTGGACTCATTCACTTCAAGGTGACCAACAGATTTCATTACTCTAAATCCAGACTGTTCAAAATGTATCCCACAGTGGTGGATGTATGTGACAGATGTTATTCCTCTTCATGCAACCTCTACCATATGTTGTATCCTTCCCTCGAAATTGAGCTATTACTGGACCTTTGTATTCCATACCCTTTCAGAAGCACTTTCAATTTATATCAATGCCCCCTGATAGCGTTTGAGTCCCAGGGGACTCCCTCTCACTAAATTATAAAAATGCCGATATAATTGCTTTTACTAAACTATTAGTCCAAGGCAGGATTTTGCTGTAGTGAAAGCCCTCTCAACCACTATTAGCCTCTCAGTGTCTGTGATGTCATTTTTAAAATTTGAGAAAATGAAATATTCCATGAGGGGATCACAATCAAAATTCTTAGAAAAATGGCAGACGTTTATTTCCTATTTTAATAGCTTGCAGAGGCTCCCCTCAGATCTGAATTAGAGCATATGATGCTCCTAGTCCACCAGGTGTAATTTATGTTTGTTACTGTATGTATTTGTATGTATGTTAACCAAAAACATAATAGTAGCCTACTTAGATCTGGCAGGTTTTGTAAAAATGTAACTCAAAACTATCGTTTTATCTAGTCTGAAAAAATGGATTAAGAGATTAGCCTACCTAACAATTAATTAGGCAATTTAACAAATTTGGATTTTTAACAAAGCCTCATAAAAATAACTAGCATACAACTTCTGCACCAATCTACAGATTTTTGCTGAGAAAGATAAGCAGTGACATGATCTAGGATCAGACACGACCGCAACCTGGTGATCTTCAGTCCAGCCGCCAAAAATACCCGCTCTGTGGACTGACGTTGCTGGGATGCACAGATACCTCCGCGATAAGTTAACTTGGCCAGCCCGGGGACAGAGTAGCTATGTGAGCGGAGTTTAGCATTTGGAAATCCCGCTCCTAGCTCACTGAGCGGTTGGTTCGCTCCACTCCACCACTACACACATTTTTCAACCGCTCCACTCAAACCCGCACATTGCTCACATGACAATAATTTATTTGTCATTACAATAATAACAAAACCCATCCATTGTGTGAGCATGTATGTTGATAAAGTTTTTAGCGAACTCCATGATGACACATTAACAAAGCACACTAGGCAGGCATGTAACCAACACACGTTTGGCTCATTAGGCTGGGCATGCCCTGACCATGTGAAGTGAGCGCTACTGGAGCGATATTGAGCAAGAGCCTTCTGGGCCAATCCCACTCCGCTCCGCTCACATACTCTGCCCGAGGAACCTGATTCCTCTTCATTATTACTTTTGAAATCAAAATGTAAGCTTGCAGGTAACTGAGTATGGCGTCAAATATTGCCCTCGGTCAGTGCTTGAAGTGGGGGGAAAAAGGTGCCAGTACTCTCTTGCATTGGCAAATGGTTATGACATTTGAGATTACTACAGTGAAAAACAAAACTTTGAGATATTGCTGGTACAACAACATTGTATTGTATTCATAACAACATAAATGCATTTATACAAGTCGTGTGTGTGTGTGTGTGTGTATGTCCCTTGACCAACAGTCAGGCCATGCATGTGTTTTGTTACTCACATTGATGACGTTGGTGTCATTGACTAAGGTAACGTTAAGGTTGGTAGCTGCAGACTCCTCATTAATGCTAGCAGTTCCGTATGGAGGACTAAATGTGCCATATTCAATAAATAAATAAATAAAAGAATAAATAAAAGCATAAATAAATAAATGAAAGAAAGAATAAATAAATAAAAGAATAAATAAATAAATAAAAGAATAAATAAATAAAAGAATAAATAAATAAATAAAAGAATGAATAAATAAAATAATAAATAAATGAATCAATAAATAGATAAAGAAAGCCTTACCCTCCTATTCTATTTGCATTTCCAAGATCTTATAGACAAAATCCAAATTTGAATACAATTGCTATTGCTTTTGCTTTTACCATGTGTATGTGCATGGTAAAAGCAAAAACAATAAGAGTGTTAATCCAAATTCAAATACAGCTGCTATTGCTTTTGCTTTCACCATGTGTATGTGCATAGTAAAAGCAAAAACAACTAGAACTGCAAGCAGTTTTGACGGGGTCCAAGTCGTCCCTGGCAAGTCCCCCCTGGTGCAAGTCACCCAGATGACCCGCGGAGCCCACAAAAGCAGAACCTATAATATTGGAACCAAAGTCACTGTTCAGATTAGGTTGCTACTTTATGCTGCGGCCAACAGTTCATTTAGCGCATTTGAATGAACTGATCTTTGATTTAATAAGTGTGCATTTAACATCTATCGCCATCTGTCTCTTATGAGTAAGGTATCTACTGTTAATTGACTAAAAGCTGTGAAGTTAGTTGCACAAGCGCTATGTAGCTAAGCTACATGTATTGTTAACATTAGTTACTGTAGCTAGCTGCCTTGTTAAGATGTCAGTAGAAAAGCTAGCAAACTATGACAGTGTTGGTTAGCTATGTGGTTGTGTAGCCTCTTTTCAAACATGTATTGGCAAACAGTTGGTCAACTTCCCTACTACTTTACTAATACATGAGTAGTGGGTCATTGTCAATGTGAATCCAGCAACTGTATCACAGTTACTAGATAGAGACAGTCCCTAGCTGGAGAAGCAGGTGCACGAGTTGTTTTTTCTTCGCCTATATAAATGGCTCAGCACTAGTAATTTTAGTGTTAACAGTGAATGGGAAAAAATGGGAAATGCAATTTACCCGGTTATGTCACAAAGCCTGCTTTCTGGAATACCCACCAGATGAAATGCCATCACACAGTATGTCAATCCGTACACTGTCATTAGGAAAACAGGTTTTCAGATAGTAGAGGTAATCGGAGTGCCAAACAGCTGTGGCTAATGATTCAGAAAGCGTATTTGAATAAACTGACATTTGCTTCAATTTGTCCCAATTGCACAGGGAGAGGGCTTAAAGGTAACACTGATTCACAAAATCAAGGGTTCTGTAGCAATTGACTGCAGTAATTTGTGTATGTCTGCCTGTCTAGTCTGTACATTGTTTTTTTACATTAAACAAAACAAAACAGAACCAATTAATGAGTTACCTACATTTGTCCAAAGGAAACAATTTTATAAAACTTTTAGCACCATGTTTTCTGTATCTTTGTTCCATTTCCCTTTCACTGTTCAGGTCAGGTCACTAGTTTAGGCTGCTACCGACAGTATACATTATAAATAATTGTTCTTTTTTGTTATTTTGATAACTTTTGGTCAGGTCCGTCTGGAGATGCTAGGTACCAAGTTTCGTGCAGATCAGTTGCACGGTCTAGGACGAGTTCAAAAACGTTGGTTTGCGCATTGTGCAAAATTGTGAAAAATCTTGTTATCAAAAATGGGCGTGTCCTATATCATCAGATTCAGCTCATTTCAAGGTACACTTGGATATAAGGATTTATATTGTGCAATGTGTATTGTGGGAGTTATGGGCACAAAACACGTTTCTCACCATTATAGCGCCACCTAGTGGTCCACATGTGTAATTTTTGGTATGTGAGGTCACGTAACCATTGCGCATGTACACTGTAAATTTGAAGATACTCACATTAGTACAAGGGGTAGCTCCAAAACTGGGTCCCATAAGCCACGCCCCTTTTGACGAATCAGTACCCCACTGTAGGGGTGGCCTCAAGAGTGGCCCTAGATGGTAGCCTCAAAATTTGGTAAATATCGGATGAGCGGTTGATGAGATATAAACTTTTTGTAGTTATAGCGCCCCCTAGTAGCCAATTTTCATAAAATTTGTTGGGGAGCCTCAGATGGTCATGTCAAACAAGAATCTAAAGTTTTACAATTATAGCTTTTTTTTGGCCAAGATATGGCAAAGTTTATACTTAAGTAGCTAGCTACACAAATTTATTTTTGCGCAATTTACTCAATTTTCATCCGATAAAAATAATTTGATAACTTTTTGTCACGTCAGTCTGGTGATCATACAAACCAAATTTCATGTAGATCGGACACACAGTCTAGGAGGAGTTAGAAAAAGTAGGTTTACGATAAATTACAATTTTTCACGCATAAAAGTACTGGCGGAAATGGGCGTGGCCTATGTCAGAAGATTCAGCTGAACTCAGGGAACATGTGGATATGTGTAGCTTCTATGTGCGATGTACGGTTTGGGAGTTATAAGGGCAAACACGTTTTTT
>JACXGM010021316.1:0-17322 GCA_016801145.1 Umbra pygmaea
ACACCGGGGTGATGTCGCTTCAAATGCGTGGCCATGCTTGATGTGTTTCCACTGTCATATCGCTTTCTTGTGCCACAGTGCCTACACACTGTCACGGTTTTATCCACTAACCTCTTTCCTTCATTATATTTAACAAGGAAGCCAAAATTCTCCCATACAGGGGATTTAAATGACGCGGGACGACCAAGCTCCTCCGTTCTTCCGCTCGCCATGACCATGCTGTGAGCGGACTGAACATGCGCAAAACTTTTTTATTTCAGTAATCAATCCGCGGATCACGTGTGTCCCGAACCGAAGATATTGATCCGAACGGATCACGGATCAATGATGATCCGTTGCACCACTAATACTTGTGTTTCAGATCGTTAAAATAGGGCCCTAAATCTGTAACAAGGTTACTCAAAATGTTTCATATTTAAATAAATGAATATTCAGACCACTAGATACGGAAGACTGGCAATATTATAATCAGGATATAATATCCGATGTATGATTAGAATGTTCAAAATTATGTTGTAGGCTAATTTACAACATCTGACATAACTACAAAGCAATCACAGTGAATTTGCTTAATTCGGTGAGGCTTGAAGCGCTTCTGACCTAATATCCCTTGGTCTACTGTACAGTAAATTCATTATCGGTGGTGACATCTCAACAGGAGCTAAAACACTGGCCAAAAAAGAACTTGTCAACAAGTAAAAATTAAATATAAAAACATTCTCCATAGTGAAAAGTAGTCAATAATTAAATTTGTGAAAATAGTTCTTCATTTTTCACTATGAAACTGGAAACCTTTATATTAATTTTGCCTTATACTTCCCCTGAAATCATGACAAATGCCTGTAATATATAATAACTGCACACCTCAGCAGTGTAGAAAGCCTTGGTAAATGGACTGCATTTATATAGCGCCTTTTCTGACCAACAATGGCCACCAAAGCGCTTTACATTGCCTCACACTCACCCATTCATTCACACATTCATACACCGACGGCGGTGTCAGCCATGCAAGGCGCCAGCCAGCTCGTCGGGAGCAGCTGGGGTTAGGTGTCTTGCTCATGGACACCTCGACACTTGGTCAGGCGGACCCGGGGATCAAACCACCAACCTTCCGATTGCTGGGCAACCTACTTAACCCACTGAGCCACTGCCGCCCCCTTGAGGCCGAAGGCGGTTATTCCCTGGCAACGCACAGTCTGGAGTGTGTTAATGCGCTTATAAATGTTTGCCAACAGTTTATTTGTGAAAACTAATGTTTTAATTAGTATTTTTAGTGAAGGACAATGGTTGTGAGGCGTGTGGTTATCGTCTAACATTAACGTACCCCCCCACCACTCCTCTTACTGTTGCCATGTTAGTAAGCCACAAATCAATTAGTTCCAATTACTGGCTTCCAGTAAAGTATAGAGTTGAATTCAAGCTCTTCCTACTGACTTATAAGGCACTTCATAATCTTGCACCCCAACACCTTACTCAACTTCTCCATGTTTACACTCATTCACCTGCTCTCAGATCTTCATCTTCCATTTCTCTTGTGGTACCTCGGATTCGACTAACTACCATGGGTACCAGCAGGGCAGCTGATAGGGGGGGACAATCGGGTATGTTGTCCCGGGCCCAGTCCTGAGGGGGGCCCAAAATTTTGTTTTTGTACAGTAATTTTTTTTAGCGGGAGGCCCTAAATGTGGAATTTGTCCCGGGCCCACAGATTCCTATCGGCAGCCCTGGGTACCAGGGGCCTAATTTATAAACGTTGCGTGCGCACAAAAGAAGACGTGCGCACCTCTCTACGCAATAATTGGGATTTATAAAAAGCAAAGTTGACGGGAAAATGTGCGGTCCTTCACGACAACTCTGACCCATGCGTACGCACAAAAACAGGTGATATGAGAAATAGCGACACCGTCGGCAGATGGATGAAACACGTAGGCTTCTGTAGATCTGTCTGAAAGTGCAGAGTGTTGTGTAAACGAAATCGAAATACTGCCTCTCATTAATAATATGAAGATGTCACAAAGCCATGCTTACAATTATCAGCCTGCAGTAAAAAACAAACAAAATAAAACAAGATTGTAATGTAAATACAAATGAAGCACATATTGCACATATTTGCAAGAAGAACACTCAAATATTATCTGTAATATTGGCATGTTACGTAATTCATCCTCATAAATAATCTGGTAAACAGAACAAAATCATGTTTAAAACTAATATTCTTGTCGATGTCTCTGTCTGGCGGTGCAGACAGTTAAATAAATAGATGATGATAGATAGATAGATAATAAATAGATAATAGATAGTATTTATTGTCCATTGGGGAATATTGTTTTCATAGTATAACGGTCGTAATCAGATATAGAAACATAGTGTTCATTTATATGCATTTAGTTCTTTTCATTTTTAAATGAGTTTCATCGTGACGCATGTCTTAACCATTTTGAAATATGCAGTAAATTCCATTTGTGCAGAACAATTTTCCATTTACAATTAGATTAATACCGACATCTGTAGATTTTCAGATACAATCAAATGGATGGTTATGAAAAGCCATGCCATCACAATGCGTAATGACGCACAAATTCTTGCACTGTTAGAATATAATAATAATAATAGCCTAATAATGCATATTATTTATTGGCGCCTTTCAAAACACTAATAACAGGATTTCTGGCAACTGGCACTTTCCAGATGGAACGGACAGGGATATCTCAGCCAACCCTTAGCGGGGTATGCCATGCGTGTTAGTCAGTATAATAGGCTTGTCGCATAATTACATTAAGTTTCCGTACACGGCGGGTGAACAGTCAAACAAAAAAGCACAATTGTCTGGTTTCCCAAATGTAATCGGTGCTATTGACTGCACTCATTTTGCCATAAGGACAATGAATGACAATGAACATACGTTCAGTAATCAAAAGCATTTGCATTCCACCAATGTCAAAATAATTTGTGATGCAGACATGTTGCTGTAATGTAACCAATTTCCCCCCACCCGTGGCAGACATACTTTCGCGATAAAGCGCTAGACGCTTTCATCCACTGATATCTGACCACTTTATATTTCGGCCACGGTCCGACTTTCTTTCAGCGTCTGCAAACTTTTGCCACTCCAACACCTTTTCGCCATTGGTAATAGGCAAACTGTGCCCTTCAAACAACATGTTCCTCCTCTTTTCCACCTCGCCAATAATATTATCTACTTCACATTGAGTGAAGTGGCTTTTTTTGGTTTTCCTCTGTATTTGCCATGCTGTCTCAATCAATTAATATTAATTTTGTTGCGTTTCACTTACGATTTATGGGCAAATAAGGGCGTGACATGTAGCCGCAAATGCTGCGCTACGTATTGGAGTTGATTGTGATATATAAAGGGAAAAAGGCGTAGGACGTGCGTGTGCATGCTTTTATAAATCTGAATATTTCTTTGCGTACACATGTCCTATATTTCGTCCGTACGCCACATCTGACGCAAATCCACCGCAAAGTTTTATAAATGAGGCCCCAGGGGTCAGATAAAAAGTGGTCAGATATCAGTCGATGTCGAAAAGCGTCTATAGCGCTTCATTGCAAAAGTGTGTCTGCCACGGGTGGGGGAAATGGGTAACATTAGAGCAACATGTCTGCATCACAAGTTGTTTGGACATTGGTGGAATGAAAATGCTTTTGATTAAAATGCTTTTGGTGTCCTTATGGCAACATGAGTGCAGTCAAAAGCATTGATTATATTTGGGATACCGGACATACCTGCAAATTGTGCTTTTTGATTGCCTGTTCACCCGCCGTGTACGGAAACTTCATGTACTTATGCGCCAAGCCTATTATACCGACTAACACGCCTGGAATAACTCGGCTTAGATATCCCTCACTTGTCAGTAAATTCCATCTGGAAAGTGCAATGTCGCCAGAAATCCTGTTATGAATGATATGAAAGGCGCCAATAAATAATAGCTATTATTATAATTTTAATTATTATCTTCTAACATTGCAAGGTCAGATATTGTGCGTGCATGGCTTTTTATAACCATCCATTTGATTGTATCTGATAATCTACAGATGTATTAACCTCTTCATCCCTAAGCATTTTTTCTGGTTTTGAAAAAAATAAAACATGCCCAAATCTAATGGAGTATATCTCCAAAACTACAAGGGCTATAAACATACTCTTGGTATCAAAATGAAGGAAACACATGTGATTATTATCCTGAAGTGAAAGTATTAATGTGGGTACTAGTGTGTCAGAGTACATAAAAGTAGAACACAGAATACATTTATGGAAATTTCAATTCTGCCTAGAAAAAAACAAGTTTCATAGATAATAATATATGAAGGTCATGGATCAGCAGCTCTAAAACAGTTTAGAAACATACTTCTATGTCTGGTGAGTACATGTGTGAAATTTGATGTCATTAGTATGAAGCAAACAAAAGTTATAATGGCTTTAGTTGATGGAGTCCTAGGCGGCCTTTGAAATTTTGACATTTGGGCACATGTGGGGACATTTGGGCACCATCAGTGCCATTTGACTTTTATCAGGTACCAGAGAGCAAAATTTATTTAATTTCACTAAAATATCACTAAATGTGTTAATTCCATCAAAAAAAACATTTGTTTTTACTTAGTTTTTACTTAGTTTCAATTTTTTACCCAGATCTCTATGTCCCCATTGAAATAAACCATTCTCTGGTAAAGTTTTACCCTGAACTGACCATGATTTGGTGTCTGATGAAAACCGTAGCTGAGGAAAAGGAGCAGAATGGTTTCATCTAGATGAGATCTAGATCTAGATCCAGGCTGAGGAAAAGGAGTCTGTGGCTGAAGAGGCAGATGGTCAGTAGAGCCGGCTGTGGTCATGGGAGGGGATGGCTGATCACCCTACAATCATCTTCTCTGTGTATACATGTCAAAAGAAAAGAAAATGTCTCAAAACATGTCCCCATTCACAATTAAAAACACTTTGTGAATCCATCTATTTGAGCTTGATGTTGTGAAAAATTACGAAAACATTCATACATATACACACAAATAAATATACACATAAATATACACATTAAAATTTAGACATAAATATACAATATATATATTTACATAAATAAAACAAACATATTGCATGTTATTTTGACTAAATGTAAAAATAATACAGTAATAAATGTGTTCACTTAGTGTATGGGCTTTTGTGTGGAACCGGTAGCATAACAAATCATAATACAATGATAATTATGCAGGAAGGCCCATTGCTTAGCTTAGCTTAGCGGCTAACTAGTTGTGTCGTTATTACAGGCCTAGCTTGATGGGGAGACAGACCTTATGTTGTGTTTTGAGCGTCGACGGGCAGTCAAGTTCAAACCAGTGTGATTATGTATTATGCACAATGTATAGAAGCCTAAACTAATCCAGAATGTCTATAAGGCATTTAAATAACTTTCCAAGTGGAATTAGTTGACCAGAAACCACGTTTTACAATAAAAAATCATACAATATAGGGGAAAGTTGTTGTATTAATTTCAAAATGTGAAATAGTTTTTGCTGATATATTGCTGGACTGTTTCGTGCCTGTTAGGACTACAACAAAAAGCTTGGCATCTTTGTGAAGGGCTGAATAGTGGCTTTTGACTGCTGTATTGTTTCGTAGCTATGTTGAGAAATGTTTGTTTATTGATCACATATATGTCGCATCAGCAGTGCCGAAAATGCGGTAGTCAATTTTGTTGTTGCGACTTTATGCAATCCATGCATCTATATTATTTGCTTTTGGCAAAAACAGTTTGGATAGATTTACAGATGAGATCCTTGCCGTTCTAGTAGTATATAACATGACGGGTTTTGCGCATGTTTACAATATGTAATTAACCAATGTATGTGACGTGCGCGAAAAGGTCCCGGTACCGGGTACCCTCGGGATGAACAGGTTCATGTAATTGTAAATGTAAAATAGTTCTGCACAAATAGAAAACCTTGAACCTTTCAAAATAGTTAAGACATGCATCACGATAGAACACATTTAAAAATAAAACTAACTAAATGCATATAAATTAACACTATGTTTCTGTATTATATTACGACATTTATATTATGAAAACAATATTCCCCAATTGACAATAAAGACTATATATTATCTATTTATTATCTATCTTATCATCATCTATTTATCTATTTATCTGCACCGTCAGACAGAGACATCGACAAGAATATTAGTTTTAAACATTATTTTGTTCTGTTTACCGTATTATTTATGAGGACGAATTACATAACATGCCAATATAATTAGCCTACATAATATATTTGAGTGTTCTTTTTGCAAATATGTGCAATATGTCCTTTATTTGCCTTTACGTTAAAATCTTGTTTTATATTGTTTGTATTTCTCTGCATGCTGTTAATTGTATGCATGGCTTTGTGACATCTTCATATTATTAATAAGAGGCAGTATTTCAATTTCGGTTACACAACGCTCTGCAGAGTTTCCGCGAAGGACCGCACATTTTCCCGTCAAGTTTGCTTTTTAAAAATCCCAATTGTTCCGTGGAGAGCTGCGTACGTCTTCTTTTGTGTGTACGCCACGTTTATAAATGAGGCCCCAGGTCCTTTAGTTATGGTTCCTCCTGCCTATGGAACTCCCTTCTTCTTGATGTTCGCAATAGCGATTGCCTGTTATCTTTTTATACAGGCTTTTTAGAACATTTTTTACTGCCTTTTATCTGTATGTGTGGCATGTTTGTTGTAATTTATCTTATGTATATTGCTTATGAGGTGACCTTGGTTGTTATGAAAGGCGCCATTAAATAAAATGCATTATTATCATTATTAAACGGATCAATTTGATCATTTACAACAAGGTCCGAACACTTATGTACAGCATAATTTAATTTAAATGGCATTCGTTTTCCAGTCTGCTTTAGTGATGCATTTGTTTATGCAATTCAAATGTTTAGTTGATACAGACTCCACTGTCAACATCAATCAGCCTGACGACACTATGGTTAACGCAGTCAAGCAAACAGCTGTGCAGTTTTGCAATGCAAGCATGTTTCTTTGAATTGTTTATCTGGAAACATTTATATCCATCCATTAAAAGCCACAATGTGCAATCTTGCCTGGGAACAAAATGTTATGAATACGGGCAGACTTCCATGTATGCAGGTGCTGTCATTAACAGGCTATAGTGATAAACCTATGATTTTTGTATTTGTTCCCAGGTATTGGATAGTGAAACACTATTATTTGTACTAACTAACATTGTAATCTAAGGATTTGACCATGGTATATTTTGCATGAGGTATCTAGGATTATTAATGTCTGCGCATAAAAGTGTCATACTCTGCAGCTTGAGGTAGATGGTACAGTAGAATATCAACATTTTTATAAATGGTAATGTCTAAAAAGTCAATCCTTTCTAGATTTCTCTTTGCTGTCAATTTTATATTCGGATCTGATGAGAGAAACACTGCGAGAGGAATATCTGTGCCATTCCAGAGGATATAATCTACTTTTTATCTTTTCCAAAGAATGACATGATGGTGATATGGATTTATTAAAAACATCATAATATAAATTTCTTCCCAGTGCCCCATGAGTAGATTGGCATAGTTAAGGACAAAAGCAGCACCCATCGCAGTAACCATGAAAAAGCCTAAATGAATTTTTTAAGCATGTGAATTTAAATGCAAACACTAATTTCTACTTGTAAATAAATATTTTGCTTATGTTGTTGTTTGCATATGCAGTTTAAGCACCGTACACTGTGGTTCTTTCTATACATTATCTTTGAAAAAATTAACTCGTTGCAACGTCCATTATAAGCTTTGTACAGACTGTGGGTGTTAATCCTTAAATCTTTTATAAACTGGTCACTTGACACAGTCGTGCGCTGTCAAAGTGCAGGATTTATTTCAGTCGAGTTAAAAAGATATGATATATGAAAATAGATTGTTATGTGTACTTGAACATAATAGCGTTTGTCATCAGAAACATGCACTTAAGTTAATTCGAGCTGTTACTACATATAATGTAATAGCCCATATAAAATATAGCTAATGTAATTAAACACATGAAATCCCCTGAGCCCCAAGTGTTTTGAATGGTGACACGCCTGGTCATTAATTTTTCCACAACCGATCAGACGATTATATTATTGCATCACAATAATACACATGACGTGATCTGCAGCACTCCACACTTCACCGTTGAGGAGCTATCGGCTCTGCTCACGGCATCTCAAAACCTGACAAAAATATTTTATAATGACCTTTGTCAATCTGAAATGAAGACAGATTCAGCAACTGTATGGCCTATTTCTCGATTAAAATGTTTTTAGAAACACGGTTTGGTGAACTATTTTTGTAAAATATGAGATCGTATTCAGAACAAGACGCCATTACAGTCTGTTTTAAAATTCGGGAGCAGCCAGACCCATGTAAGGTGTTTGTCCAATCAGCTGCCATGTGTTGCATTTGTTCTGGTGTTTTAACATAGGTGTTGAAAGTGTTCACAACCGCAGTAAGTGGTTTGTGCACATTAGCAGTGTACCGACGAACTGTGCGATGCATACACGCACCGAACTGTGTGCAAACCAAAAGGTTCTGATGTTTTTTCATGAACAGTGCAACCCCTGACAAACAACTGCTTGCATAGAGAAGTAGGCTATTTCTGTCACGGGTGTGGGGTATGGTGAAGGAGAGAGACCAGAAGCAGTAGCTGTAGTTGACAGTATTTAATAATCGGTGATCCAGGAAGCAAATACGGAACAGCATGTTGCAGGGTACAGCTGGAGCGACGGCACAATGAAAATACTTTAGTCTATGTGCAGCTTCAATATAAAAGTACAGAGGGTACGCATTACCTTCCAAACACCAGCGACTCTCTTCTCACAACTCACATAAACAGTGTAGCTCCCGGATCTTCAGATCTTCAGATAACACAACTTAACAATATGTTAATGTCCGACACCTCATGCTAGCCTGGCCAGCCTTTATATAATGAACTACTAACACACTAATAGAACAAGGCTGAGCATAATCATACTCATTAGAAATACCAGACACCGCCTAACCCAACCTAGCAACCACCCTAGAAACGGCCAAGCTAAGAAGAGGTGTCACAAAACTTAAAGAGACATTTACCAAAAAACTAAAACACCATACAATGCACTGAATAGTAACTAACACAAAATAAACCAAAATAAACAATATACATATTGAGTCCATTATCTCAGTCCAGGTACGCCAGTCCACAATGGGCTGGTCTTCACAATTTCATCTTAATTTCGCTGGTAAGAACGGTAGACTACCGTAATTCCTCTTTCATAGACCCGCTTGTGATTAAGCTGTCAAAGCTTTAGGCTATTTCTTGATGTTTTAAAATATGAAAAAAATGAGTCTACGGATAGATGGGTAAACAACCCAACCCATGATGTGTGGAAAACCCAGGGTGTGTAATGTGAGTGGTAGGTAAGACAATTAGTCTAACGAGCCAGCCACCGGTGTATTGACCTTGTATACTGTCATTGGTATTGACATAAGACAGCCACTAGTTAGCTATCGCTTCATCACGAAAAAACACTGTATTGCAAAAAAGATTAGATTACTTAAAACCTGTAGCTTGTTAGCATGTCTATATCAGCGACAATCTTTTTGTGGTAAGCAAATGTTAAAATTGTTTTTATTTTTTAGATTGTCTAATTTGAATTTTATTGTTGAGATTTGAAGCGAGAGAAATTGTCCGCCATGTTCTTTTTTTTCAGCTCCCCAGGTGGGCGTAGTGATACGTTTTAATTACATACTAAAGCACTTCAGTGATAAGGCAAAATTCTACAGTGCGAATATCAGGGATTTGTCATAGGCTTGGAAAGAAATTTTAGCCAATCAAATTGCAGATATTGCTGGACCCATTTTATCAAAGAAAATATATATGTAACGTCCAGCCCTGTGTTAGGCTGTTTATGTTCCTTTTCATGTTCAGTGATGTCTCCTGTGTTCTGTCTTACGTCCTCAGTGTATTCAGTATTTATATACAGTGGTTTGGTTTTGTTCCTTTGAGTGCTCCCTAATGTATTGTGGTCTGTGGCTCCCCCTGGTGTCCCTTCCGTGTCTCACAGGTGCAGGTCTGATGTCATCAGTGTGGGATGGTGTTTACATGTTGATTAGCACGGGTGTACCCTATTGTATCTGATTTGCTTTAGTATTTAGATCTTGTGTTTCCACCTTGTCCTTGTCGATCAATGTATCCTGTAACGTGTCCTGTTTCCATGTTCCAGTGTTTACCTAGCTTTTGTTCGCTTCGCCCCTCGTGGCAGTATTATTTTGGTTTCGAGAGGAATAAAAGTGTGCATAATTGAACCTTCGCGCCTGTCTCAAATATCTTCCTGAGGATACGTGACAATATATATATATATATATATATATATATATATATATATATATATATATTACTTACCATTGCATTGGATGTTTAAGGTTTTGTAGGATTGAAGTAAAATTGAATATTTTGTGATTTCCAAATTAAAACACCTACTCCTGTCAGGAGATGGAAACAACACACACCTAGACTTGTTTAGCAGAATGAAACAAAACACAAGGCTGAGTGCCTGGACATTGTAGTTATCTGTGGTATATTCATTGAGCAAAGAGTAATACCATGTCACCTAGTTCAGGATTCAAAGCACCTGTTACATTAAAACTTAACATTTTTCACAAAAAGGAGGGTTTTAAATTTAACATTTTAATTTTGTTAAACACCTCCTTCGAAAAACAAATAACTAGTACATTTACAGAGCTGAAATAAGTCTGTTTCCTTGCATTTTGAAATCACACAAATTGAGTTTATTGACGGCTACATGTTTGTCAGTATCTATGATGTTCCACTGAGAATGTACTGCATGATTGTCTGACATGAGGTAACTGCAGAGTGTCTCCGTGTTGCTTGGCTCTCGCGGTCGTGTTAGTCGTAGATTGCAAAGATACTTGCTGCAGGGGAGGTTCTGCTCTCGATCTTCCTGGGATATGTTCATGATTAGGTCTGTCTCTGTCAACAATATCCTGTGTGGATCGATCCATGCACACACTCCTTAGGAAGTTGTGTAGACCACAGCAAGCCACGACAACTTCCTCCACTCTCTTGGGCCAAAGGTTAATGGTATCCACCAAATACACCACCATCCAAAACCTGTCCATTCCATCCAACAACAACATACAGAAACCTGTAATTGCTTGCCACCAGAGCCAATAACACAATGGAGAAGTTGTGCTTGTAGTTTTAGAGCATTCTTCTAGACGGGGTGGTGCGCAAATAGTAATGTGTCACACTGTTCCTGCCAAACACATTGCTTTTGATCACATTGGAGAGGTGAACATGCATAACATCAGAGATGTGTCCATAGACGGGACTTTTGCCAACTTTGAACATTTGAGGGAGAGCTATATATCTGTAGATGTAAGCAGGCTAAGCTCCACCGCAAATCCTGAGACTCCGCTCACATGTGACATTGTCAAACTTTATAGAGATTTCCTCTAAGCCCAATAACCTGCACAGCTTCTGTTCTTAAATCTTTTAGATCTTCTCTGAGGTTCTGGGTTTTCCAACAGACACAGATCACAGCCATTGATCTTGAGAATTACAAGAGACCCAAGGTGCCCCAACAACAGTTTATTTCTCTTACTCTCATTTAATCTTGATTTAAGTTTGTGAAAAAATAAGATCAGTTTGTTAATTCCATACATATCTATTTATTCTGAGTGACAAATTACCTATCAATGTCTTTATTCTTTCAAAAAATCTGATTTATTTTACGTAACATGTTCTCTATATTTAATGGCATTCTGTCACAATCCCGCCCTCCTGAGCCTGTTTCCCTTTATCCTTGTGTATTGATTCCCTGTTCCTGGTTCCCGTGTGTGTCTTTGGTCTGTCTCTGTGCTTGTTTGTCCTACAGTTCCTGAGCACCAGTTCCTGTTTTCCCCTGCACTCTTGAATGCACCAGTCCCTTTATTAGGGAGTTCTAGGCAGTCAGTCCCCCGCTGGATTATTGTACTACCAAGTGTGTTCTAGTCTCATGCCATTTGTCTTGACAGCCAGTCTGAGCACTGTGCTTTTTTGTGTTGAGTACTGTGCCAATTATATTCAGAGTTGTTGTTATCTCACCCTGGTTCTCTGTGCCTCCATTTCCAGAATCCATCTGTGCTGTTGACCTGGTTCCCTTCCAGCCATCTGGACCTCCCGACATCTGTGCTGTCGGACATTACCTATCGGGTTTCCTTATCTGGGTACCTCTCTCCTGGGGCCTCGTTTATCAAATGTTCGTAGAAATTGAGAGATTTAGAATATTCCTATGAACAGTTCAAGGTGCGATTTATCAAACGTTCGTACGAGTGCCGTACGCACACTTCTAAGAGAATGTCCTTGATAAATACCACCTGTTCGTAGTCAAAAAGCTTGTGCATGGGCAGAATTATTTGCATATAAAATGCCCCGATTTATCCAAATTAATTGGACCACCACCAATTAAAAGTGAGCTAACAACTTAAACTCTGAATTGATTATGACAATGGCACTAGACAAGAAAGGAAAGAAAAATAATTTTTCACAAACTGAAATTGAGGTGTTAGTGATGGAGGTTGAGTGTAATACACATGTGTTTTTCAGAATATCAGCAGTGCCTTGACCGTAAAACAGAAAAAATATTATTTGGGAAAAGGTAGCCATATCTGTTAACGCAGCATCTTCTCAAATGCCCACGTTGCCAGAAATTAAGAAGTGGTTTGTTCTAAAATCAAGTGTTAAAAAGGCCGTAGCTGCACACAGGCGGGACATTGCTACACCTGGAGGAAGAAATGAGACATGCATTCATCCCCTACAATTAAGAATTGCAGCAATTGTCGGAGAAACATCACTGTTGGGAATTGGATCAGGAGGAGACAGTGACCTAGTCGCAAGTCCTACGTTTCACGTTGTCTGTGAAAATGTGCTCTCAATGAAATGTAGCGTGTGCCAAATCTTTTCAACACGGCTAGATCTGCCATTTTCAGTTGGATAATCCGGGTTAGTTGACAGTTTTTTATAGTGGTCCCATGGGCATTGGACTTCCTAACGAGCAGACCCCAGAGAATGGGCAACCTCACCTCCTCCGCACTGACTCTGAGCACCGGAGCCCCACAGGGCTGCGTACTCAGTCCCCTTTTGTACGCCCTGTTCACATATGATTGTGTGGCCACACACAGTTCTAACATCATCATAAAGTTTGCTGACGACACAACCATCCTAGGTCTCATCTCCGACAACGATGAAACCGCTTACAGAGAGGAGGTAAATGCCTTGGCTACCTGGTGCCAGAGCAACAACCTCTCTCTCAACGTCAGCAAGACTAAGGAGAAAATAGTGGACTTTAGGAAACGGAAGTCAGTGAAGCGCATCATAGGTTGCTGTCTCCCCTCCGTGCAAGGCATCTACCACAAGCGATGCCTGAGGAAAACACTGAATATCCTAAGAGACCACAGCCATCCAGGCCATGACCTTTTCTCACTGCTGCCATCTGGTAGACGTTACCGGAGCATCAAGGCACGGACTACCAGATTAAAAAACACTTTCTTTCCACAGGCCATTCGGCTGCTCAACATGGAACATTGATCACAAATCACAAATCATTTCTTGAGCCCTGACATTCTCTGGTCACTTTATCCACTCTACATCTGATGTAGCAGAATTCAATGCACCTTTGAAAGTAATTTTCCATGCCATATTTTATAATATTTATTACTTCTGCTGTCGTACACTCTCCGGACCACTGCTCAGTACATAGTGTATTTTGTTATTATTATTATTATCGTTTTAAAATTTCTTTATATTGTATATAACCTTTTTAAGCCCTCTGTGTAGATGTGTCGAGCCTTGTCAAAAGAATTTCTCTGCATAGGATGATGTGATGTTATCCGATGCACATGACAAATAAACAACTTTGACTTTGACTTGCTTTTGATATGGCGTGGTACACCTAAGTGCAGCCCCTCCCCTTGATGAGCACTTTATCACTTCACCATCTGTATATATTAATATTATTTTAATATCTTTGCTTGCTAATTGTTGTCCTGTTTTCTTTTGTGTGATTAATGTTTTCATTTGTTTGCTTTAGGCTTTCTGTATGTTGTTTTGTGTGTTGCTGGTGGGGTGTTATGTGGGTGTGGGGCAGGTTGGGGGTTGGTGGGGGAGGTGATGGGGGTCATGTTTGCCGGGAGGTATTGTTCTGTGTGGGAGTATGAGGGGTATAGGTGTATATGTAATGTGCATTTTATTTGTGACCTATATCACTGTTGCCAATTGTAATAAAAATCTTTTTTTACCTTAATTCAACAATGTGGCACTAAATTGATTTAAATATAAATTCATATTGAATATAGTTTACCAATATTGCAAATGCCTATCACTGTTGGAAACTACTGATTGATAATTTTTCGAATAAAACAGCGAATACTCATGACAAAAACTTGAGGCCCCCCTTGTATATAAAATACCAAACACATCTAGTCCCAACATTCCATTTGTATTAGAAAAGAAAGAGCACAAGTCTGTCTCGTTCACTATGTAGTCCACTAGAGGGAGGGCTATGCTTTTGTCTTCATAGTCAGACAGTTTTTGCCAACAAATTACAGGAACCCTGAAATTACACCACAAACAATCTGCAAATGTAACACTGATTGAACTGGTGTTGAATTGTAATGTTCATTTCAAATGTAATATCAAAAGTAAAATTTGAAATCCTAACTGAATAAAATATGACAGATATGAATCAGAGTATGTAATGGGGAGAGCCACAGGGAACGGAAACAGTGGTTGTTTTCAAGCATGGGCATAGCCAGGATTTCCATCGTTTGACAACTTGGAGCATCGGGCGTTCCGAGCAAACTATGCAGTTTTTTAACACTACTGATTGATACCATTTTGGTGTAACTCAATGAACCCCCATAGTATGACTCATAGGACTTTGTTTACACGAACAGCCTGTATACGTATATGTTGATGCGCTCCTCTCACCATTATTTCTTAGTACCCCATACCCTCATAGCTTAATATATCTTATTATTTGCATTCTTCTGTTTTATTATGTTTTATTATTACAATTGCTGAGCTGCAGGGACAAGAGTTTCACTGTACACATACAATGTAATCTGTGTCTCCTGTACATGTGACAAATAAACAAAACTTGAACTGGGCCCCACCGATATAATAAATTATACTTTATTCAAATAACAGTGCCCACTCTCTTTCAGGGCCCCCTGAATCTACATCACCCCCCCACCACCACCACAGCCCTGTCGAACACCCCTTGGTGGAGAGGCAGCATGCTGGTGGTGGTTTGGCTGTAATGGGCTCAAGTGTCTCAACGTCATCCTCTCTCTCCTGAAGTCCCTTTTCCCCGGACCTGAGTAAACATCTTGGCCAAATGGCTTGGGGTCACCTGCTTTCTCCCTCAGTGGCTGCCTCTTCCTCCTCTTCATCTTTCTCAGCTTCTATCTCAGATCTATCATCTTTAAGAGTTTTTCCCATTCTGCCCTGGAAACTTCGAGATCCTGCCAGCTGTTGGTGTGTGGTTGATGTAGGATGCAGGGGTAAAGTAAATACATCATCAGCTGGGTGTGAGCGGAGAGATAAGACTCAAATACATTTTAGCACAGAGATAATATGCCTGTGAAATTATTTGTCATTAGGACTGAGTTTCAATGGCTTCTGATTCTCATGCACTGGATGAAAATATCTCTTGAAAAACATGTAGCTATTAAATACTCAGTGGTCAGTTTATTAGGTACATCACTGCATTGATAATATTGATTGCAGCTAATCATGTGACCGTTGCTTGCTATACAAAGCCTTGCATGAGTGTTCACCCCCTTGGACTTTTCCAAATTTTGTAGTCTGACAACCTGGAATGAAAAAGGCTTGTATTGGGATTTTTACTATTTGTTTTGTCCATACCTGGACAAATATTTTCATTGTGACACAAAAAATGAATAAAAAATAAAATAATTGTTGGTTACATAAGTATTCATTCCCCTGAGTCAATAGTAGAACCAATGTTGGCTGCATTAAGTCTCTACCAGCATATACCAAGCAGACAGGAATCAAGCCACTAGTAGCTAAACAATTGCAACTTAGGTGATACTGTATGATTCTTAATGCCAGGCAATTTGGCCAGAGTGGGACTCCTGTTCCATATGAACTGAGAACATGGACTCTTGTGTTTTTGAAGGTTTTCAGTTTATTATAGTTTTCTTATGTCATATGCCAGTACTAGGTGCTGTTGATTACGTTATAGTTGATATAATATATGTCTTATTGACTGTCAATATTATGTGTGCTGTATGGCGCCTTCCCCTCATTCACCCGGTACTGGTAGGGACTGATTGCGCCTAATTAGTAGATTATATCCAGCTGGTATATAGGTCCCTATATCAGTGCTTGGTGAAGGAGAGGAGGGCGCGATTCATTGTTATAGTGTCTGCGGGAGGAGGTCTGGGGAACGATAGCATTTAATGTGATTGTGAGAAGAGTGAATTGTAGTTCGGAAGGTTATGTGTACACTCTTTACATACTGCTCTGGTGTTTTGTTCGTGTCTACACCATGTTAGAGTGTAAAGAGTATTTAGTATATGTATATTCACTGTGCCCTCGCTACAACAGTTCACCTGCAACCATATACTGCTGTGTATATTCCGGACCATATCCATTAAACAAACAAGCACTATCAAATGCCAGTTTGGTCTCTCTCTCTACCAAATGTTGTTATTGCAAAAGATGACACATCAGATTCCTCTTGTATCAGCATGTGAAGACAAAGCAACTCTAGTGGGCACTTTACCAGCAACAATGGACAGTTCAGGAGTGGATAAACATTGCCTGGTTCAACAAATCCTGGCTCAGTATTCTTCAGTGACACCATCCCTATACGTCAAACAAATGGACTTGTTACGTTCGTACTGCTCCCCAGGAGGGGAGTGGGATGTCAAACCCACTACACAGGACACCCTGAGGTCAGCAACAAAGGTATGGGGTCGTAGGTGCAAGCAAGGACACGGAAACCAGAGTACCTTTTCACAAAGGGCTTTATTGCCAAGGTAAACTATAATAATTCGTTTAAATAATAAGTTTGGGAGGAGAGGCTGCGCAGACCAAAGAAAAGAAATTAAACAAAGGTTAACTCTACCCTGCTCTAAACTAACACACACAGAACCTACACCTATACTGGCACACGAATGAGGCGCCCTATCCCAAAGTACAGGTGTGGTCTGTTCAGATCTTTCCTAGTGTGTTTAACAGGGGAGTTACCCTACGTGTGGTGTAAGG
>JACXGM010021317.1:0-17148 GCA_016801145.1 Umbra pygmaea
GACAACAATGACATGCTTCAGACAACAATGACATGCTTCAGACAACAATGACATGCTTCCGACAACAATGACATGATTCAGACAACAATGACATGATTCAGACAACAATGACATGATTCAGACAACAATGACATGCTTCAGACAACAATGACATGCTTCAGACAACAATGACATGATTCAGACAACAATGACATGATTCAGACAACAATGACATGCTTCAGACAACCCAACTGTTGCTTCTGTCTTTTTCACCTGTCCACCTACAGTATGGAAGCACAATGTCATTTGCTCTTCATTCAATCAGGTTGCTAGAAGATTGGAGGGTGTAATGTGTGTGTGGGTACTGTATCCTTCCCTACAATGACTGGTAAGAATAATAATATAGTGGATTACCTTCCTAACCTTGTTGTGTGAAATAATTTATTCTCTGGATCTGCTTCTTGACCGACTAATTCCAACCTCAGGACAAGCTTTCTCTCACTCAAATCTAGTTTGCATCAGAAATTGCACACTGTCTAACTATATAGTGCAGTTCGGACCGGGGCTAATTTCCCTGTTGGTCAGAAGTAGTAAACTACTGTAAATAGTTAATGGAGTACACTTTTGGATGTACGCTAGCAACCTCCTGAAATTGAGTATTTCAGTGACTCATGTGCTAATGAGCAAGACGGAGTGACGAGAGCTAGGCGAAACACTTTGTCGAGGAGAGAGAAAAATAAGGTGCCAAATAAAGTGCAATCAACACTGTACTTTCATTACATTCCACTTCTGACGTACTTCCCAGCAATGACACGGGCAGTCTGCCATGCTGTCCAATCAGAAAAGCCCTATGATGGGATATGGAATGTCATTCTCACTGTGACTATACAGACAAAACACAACACGGTACTCTACCAGTGGTGTTGCTATCTCGGCCGGTTTTTGGTTTTCCCTCATTACATTACAGTAGGGTGCTACATATGTGGTCTGAGGAGGAAGCAAGGTGCTCTGAGTTTGTAAACCTTGAGTTTAAACTGTAGGATTACGGTCCAAATGTTAACATTTCTATTGCTCTTGAATCCTCTAGAACTACGCTGCTCCAAGGCGGCTTACTGAAGTCACTGTGCGTAAAATGACAAAGCTGACTTAGTTGAAAACCAATCAAATTTGATTCCCTCCCTCTCACGAAGATTCCCTCCCTCTCACGAAGATTGCGTTATAATCCCACTCATTCGAGGATTCTGATAAATATTTTTGTAATCATATATTTTTATGCATGTTTAGCACGTGAATATCAAAGCCTCTAATGCATCACATTACACATTTAGTGACGACGAGACTCATTTGAAAGGTAAGGAAGAGTAAAACGTTTGTGCGACTACAGTGTTATGCCAGGCGATGTTGCTATACCTACAGCAAATCAAGGATGACATTAATAAAAGGTAGTGAAAGACGGCACTGCTCATTTTACACCACAACATGCTGAACATGCACTATAATGGAGTCTGTAGAGGAACAGACTTTCAGGTCCAGATTTGAATATCCCTGCTCTAAACCTATTCCTTGTCATACAGGAGAATATAACTTGGTTCGTACAACCGAGATTTGTCTGTCTTACTTCTTAACAAGCTTTGTACATTTCTCTGAACAAACTTGTGTTAAACATGCCTTTTGTGGGTTTTGGCCACTGGTTATAAATGTTGCACTGCAGAGCAAAAAAGGGTCACGCTAGCCAGATTTAATGGGTAACTGAGTTAAAATAGTCACTCTATGTGTAGATTATTCATGTAAACAACAATTTACCGTTCAAGCCTAAAATTGGAAATAGGAAAATAAAAACATGGGAATAGCAACTCATTTTCCCTGATCATATGATGCTAAAAAATATGCGCTGGAGTAATGTTAACTCTCGAAAGACAAAGCTACGGATAAATGGACAGACCAAATGACTGACCATACCGTACTATAATAAAGGCTACAAAGTGTGACCTGCCCCCTTGATCAGCATCTTCTCCGGGCACAATCACGAGGCGGTTCAGCAACTCAGGAAGCGACACTGCTTAGGGACACTAGCCGAAAGGAAGCCAAAACAAATGGCAAGCAGCCCAGTAGATCATTTCTTGAGTTTAGCCTGTTGGTTAATAAATGTGCCCCCAGGCTTCACCACAGTCATTGGTCTCAGGGTCGTCCTTGAAGTGAATCAAGCATACAGTTTGGGTTTAAAAGAAGCAGGAATACTATAGGTAAACTGTACAGAATTTGCAATATACTGTATATATATATAAACGGTGTTGGGAGTACGGCCAGTAAAGTAACAAATTTAATTTTAAGATCTTTCATAAAAATATATTCGGAAAAATGTAGTGTAGCATGGGCTAGTTTACAAGACAGTAAGCATGCTGGTTGAACCAGCTTTAACTACATATAAAATAATGTATACAATGATTCATTGAAACCAAATTGTTTGCCTTTTCAGTGGCTGTGATATGAAGCAAAGCCTTGTGTGGGGTGTGAGATCTCCTGTGATCATTTATTAAAGCAGATTGCTAGGATTTATTTGCTAAAATATATACATTCAAACTTTAGGGTCACTCAGAAAAGTGCACGTTTTTATTGAAATTCATACCTTAATTCAGGTGGCATTAAATAAATAAATAAATAAGTAAATATATATATTTAAGACATTACCAATGTTGCAAATATCTATAATTATTGTAAATTTACTGATTTGTTAAATAATTATACAAATCGAATGGAAAGTCACTTTTTTATCAGTCATTATTTCAGTGTCCTAATAATGGCGTCTTTTAGCTCATCTGTAAATAATCATGTTTGGAAAAAAATTTCAAATCAATGTAATGCCACCTTGGTGAATGAAAGTATACATTTTTATCAAAACACATAAAAATTCCTGAGTATCCACAAACTTTTGAATGGTAGTGTATATATGAATTTTAATAAAAAAATAGTAGGTCAATTCCTGTCTAATTGAGGCCAGGTTGTCAGTAAAACTAAGAATTGGTAGTTAACTGACTTACATTATGGTGAATAGGTAAGCTTCAAAATGTAATATTGCATGCTATCTGATAGGGTATCAATAATCAACTGCAGCATGCTGAAGATAATGTATAGATATTGCTAATGTAAAATTGTTTTGTCCTGAAGTTGATGTGTTTACTAAACACTAGCCACCCTGGGGGAAGTCAACCTCTGAGTTTCGTCATCAACATGTGACCACGGAGGACAGTCCGAGTGAGGTGGTAGGGTGTAGGTGTCAGTGAGGTGGTAGGGTGTAGGTGTCAGTGAGGTGGTAGGGTGTAGGTGTCAGTGAGGTGGTAGGGTGTAGGTGTCAGTGAGGTGGTAGGGTGTAGGTCTCAGTGAGGTGGTAGGGTGTAGGTTTCAACTTTATTGTCACAGTCACAAGTCCTAGTGAAATTGGCCATTTCAGTGAGGTGATAGGGTGCAGGTCGGGATTCACAGATTGTCTCCAGTTTTAGCCTACGGTGGATCTGAGTTTACAAGCCATTTTGTAATCTTTGCTGGTAAGGTTTTATGTTCTCAGGCGAAGTGACTGTAAATATACAACACTCGTGGAAATGTATATGCTTGTGTGCTGTGATTATTATATTGATCGGGTCAAGAATTTAAAAAAAAGATGCCTGATTCCATCTTTTCGCACAACACCGACCGTGACAAATGTGAACAACAACGTAGCCTGTAACTGACAATAGATCTGTCTATATTTTATAATAAGGTATAATAAGTTTTAATTAATATTATTAATATTATATAATACACATTCTTTTTCAATTATGCATTTTAGGCTATCATGGAATATATGTCAGTAGGCTACAAATTATTGGTAAATCTTGACATTATTCCTAGCCTTGTTTATAAAAAAGCACTCCAGTACCTGAAGAAAAATCTTTTCTCCCACAGCTCTCACAACTCTTTCTTTAGTTGCTACCTATTGCTCCTTCCTGTCAAATTCTCATTAGCTTTACTGTGCTTTTCTCTCCAGTTGGGACAAGTTGCTTGAACATTGTCATCCAGCTACGCATTCAATAACCCTGTTACCTAACACACACACACACACAGAGTCACACATGTACGTATATGAGTGTATTACGATGTGTATAATTTGACAAAAGCAATTATCAAGTCTATTGTTAAGACATGTCACACTCCCCGCCACCATCCAACTAGTGACCTCAGTGGGGCGGGGCAATTAGACAAAAAAAATTGCGAGAGAGTGTGTGTGTGTATGTGTGTGTGCTGGGGGGTCACTTGTCTCCGGAAAGGTCATTCTTGCCCATTTCCTGTACATGTGGAACCACATTACAACACAATAACACTTGGTGGTTAAGTCATAACAGCTAAAGTGTCGTTCATAGGTAAGTCCTCATTGAGAAACAGTGATACTCACACACATGGTAATGCCCTACTCCCACACCCCTCCAATGGCCTCATTCTATAGAATAGGGAAACACTGAAGATGTATGTCAGGCTTCAATGTAGTCATGGATGACCCATTCTATATGGTCACACACTGACAGCCAGGGCTTCACCTCATGATCGAGGTGGATTTCCCATCGGTGTCTGATGTTTTATTGCGTGGGATTAGTAGTTGATTGATTAACGTTAGGGATTTACACACACGCCTGCACGTACACAGACTCAAATGAAACAAATACAGCCTGCATGTGGGCACAGATTTCTTTTCTCCCTCCGACACTTAACCTTCCTGAGCACCAGGAGTTGACATTTTATTTGGCATTCATTTGGCCCTGACCTGCAATCTCTTCTTTCATTAACATTTACATTCAGCGCTACTGCTGATGTTCCGTACAGACACACACAGACACACACATGTGCACACACACACACACACACACACAAACTTCTCTCCCTCTCTCTCTGCTAAAGGTACCACCTGCTTCATGCATCGAGGCGACAGTGACCGCGGGCCTCTCCAGACGGCACACCCTTTTCCCACATGCCAACAAGGAAGAAAGGAGGAAATGTCTAAAAAACAGCTGGAGATCGGTGACTCATGCTCCATCGCTGCACCTCAGAGACTGTCGGCATCCCACATCCTAACAAAAGATTAGCATTCATATTAATTAGTGTTAATAAATAGCACAAAAATTAAAACGGGCAAACAGACGTGCACGTGAAAAGGCAACCTTCACATTTCCTGTGGGAGAACGAAGACGTTACGCGAAGGGGTAGGTAGTGAAAAATGAATACAAACACAAAAGGGGTGTTCGTTAACTATTAATAATTCATTATCAACCTTGAAAACTGGAGCTTCTGACGGGTAGAGAGGAGGTGGGTTGGGAGATTGATGTCCAATGCACGCAGGTCGTCTCACGTGAAGATGACTCATACGGGGGGCTTAGAACAGATTGTATCGTTGTGGTGATTATTATACATTAGGACTAGGCTGGCAGGAGTCCAGGGAGCGGCTGGAGAGCATGGAGGGACCGAGCAAGAGAGGATTTGAGGAAGAGAGGGAGACAGGAGGGGGGTATTAAACACTTGTTTTAGTATGCTCACGTGTCTGAAGCGGTTATTGAATCCTTGTGCTTTCATAATTAAAAGTGTCTAATTAGCGGTTGCAGAAAATCGGGTCAAGCGGTCGATCACATGCAGATTAGTTTGAACACGCATTGATTGTGGGATCGGCTCAGATATGAAAAAGATCAAATGTGAGTTGATCTGATGTGAATGGCCGAAAGACCAATTAGTGGCACACATATTAGGGCCAAGCTATGTCTGATGGCAGCCGTTATTGGAGAAACCCGAAAAACCCACATCATGCAACCAATGAAATCGGCCAGCTAACAGTACTGAAAACCTACAAAACAACCAATCACAAAAACACCCAGAAAACGGGCCGTTCCTTACCACAGCAACATTCCCAGAGAAAGCATCAACCACACTGATGTATTTGTGTTATAAAGACCGAAATAGGACAAGTAGCTGGGTGATGCTGTGTGTGTTAACCCACCTACTTTCATGATGACTCAACGCCCACCCAACCCCCTCGCCCCTCTGATTGATCGCCCTCCCTTGTGGCACCTCAGGCAATCACAAGGTGGTGATTGGTGTCCCTCTCGCTCTCCTGACCCGTCCGGTCCACTCCGTCTCAACTCTCTTCATCTCTCTCTGTGGACCTCCGTGCAGCATCGCTTCCTCTCCATCCATTACCCTGTATCCTGGCTCTGTCCTCACGATTGAAATTCAATCAGCTGCTCTTACCACCACGGCTTACTGTCCAGAGTTTTGTCCCGGTAACATAGTCCGCCCTAACAGAGTGGTCGGCAAACTAATTCCCTAACCATCAGGTACCAAGAAACGTAGCCTATTAAGTCGTATGTGCTGTGACAGCCGGTATACACCCAGACTGTGGCCAAAACAGAACTCTAAACCAGAGGGCCCTGTTTGGATGAAGTGTACTAAGCGTGGAATAGGATGTTGCTTATTATGCAGCTAGTGGAGACTATGGAATGTTCATTTAGATAGCGGGGGCCAACAGGGTGACCTACTAACAGGGGATAAAGGATGCTCTCATCCACCGTCTTCCACTGGGCCTGGCCTGGGCTCTGGCACCGGTATTGATCCATGGTCATGGAGCTCATGGGATGCGCATGTTTGCTTGAGGGATTAAGGGGCCTTTGCCTCCCACACACACCCACACTCTCACACACACACACACACACACACGCTTGAAGGGGCCATCGATTCCCTGTTGTGGGGTAGGGTTGCAGATGTGTGGGTAATTGGATTCTCTTGTTTATGTTGTAAATCTGAATCATTTGATATTGTCCCTCGTGCCATTTACAACATGTTCATATGATAGTAAAATGATTGGTTCCCTGCAAACCGTTCTTGAAGAATAATAAAAAGAGTAATAATAATACAGCAGTAAAACAATAGTAATATATAACAATAGCAATATATATGACATTAAAATACAGGATTAGCAATGAAAAATACACAGCAAAAAAATTGATAAAAACAATAAAGGGAACACAGTATATCACAGTATAACACCAAGTCAGTTAAACTTCAAGGATATCAATCTGTCCAGTTAGGAAGCATAGGCGTTTGTGAATCATTAGCCGCTTTCCGACCAAGTAGTTACAGGAACGTAGTTATAGGAACAGTCCACTTCTAAACAGTTCTACTAACTACTCTCCCCCAAAACCGGTTTTGCTATTTGCATTCGCACTGGTCAAGTGGCCATAGGAACTGGTAAGAGGGATAAGGGAGTGACGAAAGCACCGCAACAGGCTTTTATAGCGTCGTCACTAGACTTTAGTGTAGCGCCACATACAACATTTCACAGTTTAATGTTTGTAACACTGGGTGTATGATTGGAGATAAGTGTGTAAATCATCTTATGTATGCGGATGATCTGGTTGTTTGCAGCCCAAGTAGTGCTGGGTTCCTACCGCGGCTTGCTGTTCCAGATTACGAGGCTCAAAATTTTACAATTTTATAAAAATAATGTTGTGATGATAATGTCCTAATAACGGAGTTCGAACCGCGGCGTTTAAAAACTAGACTGGATTCATAGAAATTGAGTAGCTACTTAACACAGAAACACAAAAGACGAAGGCTCCAGCATGATATGTATCTTTATACGCAACAGACAAACGAAGCGACCGGTGTAATTATAAGTTGGACCAATCAACGTGGACCTAGGAAAAGGGAAAATGGAAAGACCCTGCTCTGGAGTAGGAGCTAAAAAGGTTATAGGAACGGTGGTGCAAGGAACTAAATAATCCCGCAATTTCTTCTATCGGAAAGCAAGAAAAAAAGGGTTATAGGAACCTTATGTTCTAGGAACTGCAAAAATCCCTGCGGTCGGAAAGCGGCTATAGTCACCTATTTTGGTGTAAATGAAAGGGACAACTGGTGCACTGGATATGCAACAGCAAGACAACCCCCAAAAAGGGAATGGTTTTGCAGGTGGTGGCCACAGACAATTGCGCTCTCCTTATTCATCCTGACTGATTCTTCTCCAGTTTTGTATTTTGCTATTGTCCTTGTCACTACTGGTAACATGAGGTGGTACCTGCAGACCATTCCGGATCTGCAAGTAGTCCAGCTCCTCCAGAATGACACATCCATACGTGCCATCACAAGATGGTTTGGTGTGTCTCCCAGTAAAGTCTCAAGAGCATGGAGGAGATATCAGGAGACAGGCTGTTACACGAGGAGACCTGGACAGGGTCATAGAAGGGCATCATCCCAGCAGCAGGCTCCTGCCAGACCCCTACAACATGACCTCCAGCGGGCTACTGGTGTCCATGTTTCTGACCAAACTGTCAACAACAGACTCCCTGAGGGTGGCATGAGGGCCCGACATCCTCCAGTGGGACCTGTGCTCACAGCCCAGCACCGCGCAGTTGGATCGGCATTCGCCAGAGAACACCAGAATTGTTAAGTCTGCCGTTGGCATTCTGTTCTCTTCACAAATTAGAGCATTTTCACATTGAGCAAATGTGACAGACATGAAGGAGTCTGGAGACATAGTGGTAAATGCAATGCTGCCTGCAACATCATCAAGCATGACCAGTTTGGCGGTGGGTCATTGATGATCTGGGGAGGCTTGTCCTTGGAGGGTCGCACAGACCTCCACGTGCTAGCTAACGGTACGCTGACTGCTGTTAGGTACCAGGATGAAATACTCAGACATTTTCAGACCTTCTGCCGGAGCAGTGGTCCCTGGGTTCCTCCTGGTGCAGGACTTTTCCCGGCCTCATGTGGCCAGAGTATGTAGGCACAGACAGTTCCTGGATGATGAAGAAATTGAGGCCATTGACCTCATGTTCCCCAGACCTGAATCCAATAGAGAACCTCCGGGACGCTATGTATCAATCCAGGTCTGGGAGGAGATCCCCTTGGACACCATCCACCATCTCATCAGGAGCATGCCCAGACTGTCAGGAGTGCATACAGCACGTGGGGGCCATGCACACTCCTGAGCCACATTAGGGGTTGCTGTGTTGAAATTCAAGTTGGAACAGCCTGTGACTTCAATAGTTCACTTTGATTTTCGGGGTGAGTTGAATCTGGCCCTCAATCGTTTGGTGATTTTGATTTGCATTGACCGTTGTTTCTTAATTTTGTTCTCAACGAATTACAGAATATACAGTAAAGATTTCGATCTTTAATATTTTTCGTTAATCGAGTCTCGATGTAATATGAGTGTTCCCTGAATTAGTTTGAGCAGTGTATGTAGTCGATACACAGAGATGGTAGAATTAGGAGAGCAGCAGGATAAACTGTATTTAAACAGGGATTCAACTACTGAATAGACTTCTGCCTTGTGAATACAAGCTGTTTTTTAGACTGAACCATGTAAATGGTTGCAGTTCTTACAAGGAACTGTGCATTTTTAGAGCCTATCTTGTCGCTCCATATTCAGTGTGTAATATGACTTGTTTACCTATTAAATATGTTGCTATATGAGTGTGGGGTTACAGACCTGAATGGTGGAGGCTGTGGGCTGTGAGTGTATCTGGACCTATGAGTCTGCATGTGTGAGTCTGTCGCAGTGGCATCTACAGTATCTATCAATGTTCTATGTGTGAGCATCTGCAGTACACAGCCACGTGATTTGTATGTCTGCTAAAGAGTCTACATGTGTTGTGTGGGCAAATCACTTTGTGTTTTTTATAGGCCTCTGTGTGTCTGTGTGGAAGGTGTGTGTGACAGTCTTTCTTCATGCATCCTTCAAGCACTGATAGGAGATGGCTAGTCTAACACCAATACTGATTACTAGGGCCCAAGGGGAGAGAGGGCCCTTGAAAAGTCTTGAATATATTTTATTTTACATGGATGGGGGCCCATCAGGACTGCCCATGCATAGGGCCCAGGATTCTTTGCTACACCCCTGCTAGTCACTACTGCTACTCAACCATGCAGAATAAAACAAGCCAAACCAGAGATGACCCACACCCCCCCCCGCACACACAGACACAAACAGAAACGGTACTACACTGAACAAAAATATAAACACAACAGTTTTGTTTTTGCTTCCATTTATCATGAGCTGAACTCAAAGAGCTAACGGCATATTTCTCTCAAATATTGTTCACAAATCTGTCTATACCTAAGTTAGTGAGCACTTCTCCTTTGCCAAGATTATCCATCCACCTCACACGTGTGGCATATCAAGATGTTGATTAGACATAATTATTATTGCACAGGTGTGCCTTAGGCTGGCCACAATAAAAGGCCACTCTGCAGCCTAAGGAAACACAAACAATTCAGCAGGCGGCAGAACTGGCCGTGGTGCTGAATCCACCTGTTGTGGCTTTATATCACTGTGTGGGAGTAGTCAGTTTTGCTTCCTCAAAACTTCTGTGACATCTGTGGCATTGTGCTGTGTGATGAAACTGCACATTTTAGAGTGGCCTTAAAAAAAGCAATATTTGAGAGAAATAGGCCTTTTAGAGAGACAGATGAGAGATTGGGTTGATGAGGTAGGATGCTGGTGTGTGTATGTTGTGAAGATGGACATGTTATGGTGTGTTTAGGCTGTAAAGATACTATACTGACTACATTCCAACAGTGGGCCAGTGAGTAAATGTATGAAGTCTTTACTGTAAGTGGCTCAGGTCAGGTTTGATTGCTAAATCATTCAATGTAAAGTACACAGATTGATGAACATAGAGATTTGAACTGAGGTTGAAGATTACATAAGAGCCGGTCATGGGCTGGATTAAAAAAGCCAAAAGGAAACTACGCAGGTGGAGTACATGAGGGGTGGAGAGGACAGTAGTGACATGTCAACCGGTACAAACCGAGGGGTTGGAGAGATGAACGTTTGAGGCATACGCCATCCAGCAAGAAAAGACACTGCGTGGGAGTGACAGGCGCAAGAAAGAATGGAGGATGCATGTAGGATGGTGTTTTAGTTTTAGGTTAACCGTTACTTTACCAGGCAAGTTGACTGAGAACACGTTCTCATTTGCAGCAACAGCCTGGGGGAAGGGAGGGAGAGGAGGGGTAGAGGGGAATGAATGAGCCAATTGAGAAATTTGTCCAGGACACCGGGGTTAACACCCCTACTCTTACGAATCATGGGATCTTTAGTGACCACAGAGAGTCAGGTCACCCGTTTTAACGTCTCATCCGAAAGACAGCACCCTAAGCAGGGCAGATGTCCCCGTCACTGCCCTGGGGTATTGGGATTGATCTTTAGACCAGAGGGAAGAGTGCCCCCTACTGGCCCTCCAACACCACTTCCAACAGCACTGGTCTCCCATCCAGGGACTAACCAGGCCAGACCCTGCTTAGCTTTATAAGCAAACCAGCGGTGCAATACAGGGCTCTATGCTGCTAGTGAGAGTATGGACAAGAAGATGGGCAGGACGCTGGGTTCTAGTTCACTGACGGAAAACCACAGAGATTGGTTGGAAAGAGAGACAGAGAGACTAGTTAGAGTTGGAGCCAGGTAGTTAGGGGTTGAGAGCCAGTGGGTGGGTGGGGGGGGGCATGAGAAAGAACAAGAGAATGCATTTGGACAGGCTGTCATAACAGCTAGACGTCTGGAGCTTCACCGCGCTGTCGCACTGCCCTGGACTAACCTGGCAGGACCGGAGGAGGGGCAGAGGAGCCGGGGAGAAAGAGAGGAGATGAGGGGGACAGATGGAGACTCTCCCAACGGGTGACAGAGGAGGTGATCAAAAAGCCAGGGAGCAAGGTGGGAGAGTGGAGAGCAGGGGTGAGTTGGCGTCCCTGGGGTGCTCTTCACAGCCATTCCTGAAAAGTTAGACAAAGGAGGTGGACGAGGAGGCGAGTCGCCCACTGGACTGAGGCGGCTGACTCAGCAGTCATCATGAGGCACAGAGATAGGGTTTGACAAACACAAACATGTACACACAAATGTATACACACACGTACGTACATGTAAACACACACATTGTGAACACCCCGCTTAGGGTGAACCTGAACGCCAGCTTGTTGGCACCATGCAAAATCTGGGTGGGATGTCAGGTGTCCACACACTTCCGGCCATATTGTGTGTGTGTGTGTGTGTGTGCGTGTGTGTGTGTGTGTGTGTGTGTGTGTGCGTGCGTACAGAGCATTTCCTCTGTATACAAATGAGGCATCTGTTAATCGACTGTGATGTTTTTGCTTATTAAGCATTTTGCCAATACTGCACAAAAGCACACTGTGAATGTAATACATACACTAAAACTGCACTTAAACTCGAAGATTGAAGTGTACACTACTGCATAGAACTTGCTAAATGGCCAATAAACAGTGAAAACCATTCAGTGTGTAACGACTGGCTTCTCGTGGAATGGGGAAGCAGATGTGAGAAGTATTTAAAGAGGGTAACGCGCTCGGTGAAATAAACAGTGCACCAAAAACAAAGGCTGACTGTGCCCAAAATAAAGGTAGCCGCAATAATACCGGCTGAATGCAGTAATTAACAATATGGCAAGCAGGCTCGATCTGAATAACAACATCAAACATGAAAACAACAGACCGCAAGACATTACATAGAAACAAGGAACCACGACGACAGAACAAGCACAGGAGCTTAAATACCACGCTGAAATGACGAACAGGTGACAACAATTAGACACACAAGCTCACAATCGATTAGTTGATGGAAATGTCCGGGTAAAACAGCACAGTACATACAACAGTCAGACGCACGATGGTGCCAAAACCACATTCCGCCATGGCCTGAGATGTGACACGGTCCAATTTGTTGTCGTTAAAAACTCCACAGAATGCAGGGACGTGGTTAAAACATTGTAAGCATGTATGTAAAGTATATATATGTATTATAAAAAGAGAAAACCGAGTCTGAATTAGTGAGAGAAGGTCCAAGAAGAATAGAGAAAGATCCCAAGTCCAAATGTAGTCATTTTGCAAATTACACAGCTTCTTTAGTTTGAAGAACAATAAATGCCAAGCTGTCAGATTGACTGCCAGTTTCAATTTGATCTTCTACCATCTAACATCTGTTAAATCCCCCCTGCCAGTCTAAACAGTACCCACAAATTCTCTCAAATATAAGATGTTAACACAGCAGAAGTAATAACTTGCTTTTTTTCAATGTGTTTTTCTGAAACTGAAAATAGATCATTGGCATGTAGTGTGCAACAAGTTGCCGTATTGATTCGTTCCAAAGACTCGTTTCACGCCAACCACAATCTTCTCATTTAGTAGAGTCTTCAGAAATTTTCATAGAGGAACTTCTGTGATTTTTTTCCCCTCTTCTTTTTCCACAGCTTTTTCTTCCTGTCTCCAGTCAGCCAATTAATGAGCACATTTGTTTCAGTCCAATTAAAAGAAAACTGCAGAGCGACAGAAGAGAAAAGAACAGAAGGATGAGTAGAAAGGTCATAGAGGATTAACACAAACGGCCAGCTTAGAAGACCATGATTGGTAGAGCGGAGGAAGAGTGTTTCTGTGACAGTGTGCCTGGTATAAATTAAAAGAATAAGACAGGGTAGGTCACCCTAACCAAAATGCATTTAAACTTGAAATGTAGGGTGAATAGCGCAGTCATCAGTGCCTTGTACACAGTTAAAACGTCTGTGTTAAATTAACACTCTCAGTGTTTATATAGGTCCAGTGGACCTATATACACACTGAAGAGTGTTAATTTAACACTTAGGGTGTTGATTTAACACCGACGTTTTAACTGTGTAGTACAGTTGAGTCAAGAGTTTGAATCTTTGTTGTGCCATTACCGACATTACCGACATTGCCGAGGCAGTTGTGAATGTTCGGCTAAAGCTTACCCTGTGGCCAGTACAGTGTGTGCACTTTGAAATTCTTCTTGGTTCAGCAATTATTATAATAAAGAGCTGAACGGCTTTGTGAGACGTCTGGCAGGACACGTCTCAATCTTTGACTGGAGTCAAAATAATGGACAGAATACAGAAAATAGGGTAAACGGTTTGAATCATAAAATAATACATATAAAAATAAAAGCAAAATTATTTAGATATACTGTTCTCCTCAACTGGATTGGAAGTGTTTTCGTAGCATTATACCTGACTGGCTTTATGTCCATACCCATATGTTTTACAGCTCCCCCTGGACTGTGTCGCCTCTTAGTGATATATGAGGAAGGCCAAATTACAGTACAACGCCGCAGGCTGGAATACATGAGTGGCTGAAGCTGCACTACTTGGTGACATGGGGTAAACCACAACACTGCACACTGAGTAGGGATACAAAACCTTCTGGGAGCCTCATCACTCCACTGCCATTAAAACTCCTTTAGTTAAGTCTAGTCTTCTCTGGCCAAATGTAGAGCCCTATAGCGGCCCCAGGTGCCTTTCATTCCGCAGGGCTGATTGGCTAACAGCCTATTCCCTGCAACTGTGTGCCAAGTTTAATCACCACTGACATCACGGTTTGTTTTTATGGTAGCTGGTTAAATTCATTAGCTCTATCTTACACAGAGACAGAGGATTCCACTGAAGGAACAATGCTTCGACAAGCTACCCTGTTAGAGCTCTACTGAGGGAGCCGCTGTACGCAGGCTAGACAACGACGCACTCTCTATGGAGAAACCGCCTCAGCCTTCTTCATAACCAACCATATGCCAGTCAAAAACCAAATATGAACCTCTGAGATTATTTGCATCTGTGAGTTTGTTTGTTTGTGTGTTTGTGTGTGTTGACCGAATGCACCAGAACCGATGCTCTAACCTCCCTTTAGGTGGGGTTAACTAACAGGGGGTTGGTTTCAGTAGCTTGACTGGCAACAGGTCTGTTCCTCCTAGATTTACCAGCTAATTAGTTCATTAGCTCCAACAGCTTGCTAATGAGATGCCGGCACAGCCTAGTGCCCGGTGGATAGAGAGGATGGGATCCACAGGTGTGTAACACATGCGCAAACACACACACATGTGGACACATACTACACACAAATACACACAATACCCATTTGCTATTGTAAATGTTCCACAGGAGCTTTAGAGCCCTGAAGTCTAGTTAGTAGAGCGTGGATGAAATAGTATGCTACTATAACTACTACTGTCTTTGGATAAGAGCTGACTTAAACGTTAATAAGTTCTGAAAGGCATCAGCCCCATAACCCATTCTAAATGTTACCATACCAACACCTGTAATCATAATCTATAATTTTATCAACTTCTGTCAACCCTTTCAACAACCAATCAAATTATGTGCATTTATATCAACACCTATCAACACCTTTCAGGTCTTATCATCTATAACTGCTTTTCAACCCATAACAGCTCTCAACTCCTATGGTTTACTTGTATGGATTTTTACTTCTATGCAAAAGGGCAACGCTAGTTGACATTATTGTTGTGTATTTGGTGGGGGTAGCATTTCAATGTGAGGGATTTTAGGCAGGTTGTGCACATGGATTTTATTCTAGGTTTTTTGCTACACCTGGAAATTGCGTTCGACTTTGCTCCTCTCTTTGCCTGTAAAGGTGGAACACATTACAGAAGCTAGCACCCCCTAATGTCATTGGTATGTATCCTCACCAGCCCCCACTTTGTCTCCTTTCAGGAATGATTAGAAGTAAGCGAGCACAGCACCTACTGTACCACAAGCGTCAAAGATACTCCCAATGGGCGCAGAAGTGTCTACGTTGCTTGTGAGGTCACGCTAACCCATCTAACCCCCACTCAGTTCGTTGCTAGGGAGACGCGTTGAGGGAAATCGCGGCCAACTACGCCTCCAGCCACCCCACTGCGGCCCACAACGTAACCTGTCTTAATTACAGCACAGGGCTGACCTTGTAATCACCTGGGCGGGACTCCTACAGAGCAGGCGTGTGTGTGTGTGTAGGGGCAGGTACAGGGTGTAACTCCAGCTGTGTATCGGACAACTACATCGCAGAATCTCTGTTTAGACGGAGTGGAGGAAGAGAGCTGCAGAGGGAGATGGAGGAAAGAGCTGGAGAGAGCGAGAGAGCGCAGGTGTGTTGTAGCCCTGGAAGCTCTCATAGCAGCTGTTACTAGGATGGATGGGGATAAAGGGCCAGCTTGTGTGTGTGTGTGTGAATGCTTGAGTAACTCTCCACCCTTCAGCCTCTCTGTCCATCTCTCCCCCTTCTGCCCTTTGCTGTCTGGCTGTGTTCGGCCCAGTGATCCCCAGGTCAGGGTGTCGGCGGCGTTCCTCTAGGTCAAGAAGGGAGGGCTCTTTCCCCGTCAATCACTGGAGCTCCGACCAATCGGAGTGGTCGCATCCATGACCTTGTCACTTAGCTTCCGCCGTGCGAATGAGCGTTATGATCATTGTTAACATCTGTTTCGTGTGTGTGTGAAGGGTGAAACTCACAGTCCGCTACGCAACAAAAAGTCCAGTGTTAAATTAACACTCTCAGTGTTTATATAGCTCCATATAAACCCTGAGAGTGTTAATTGAACACTTAGGGTGTTGATTTAACACTGGACATTTTGCTTTGTACCCTCTTCAGCCACAGCGTAGTGTGACCAATGGAGTCGATGCAGAGGTGATCGAGGGGGGAACTTGGCCCAGCTGTGGCTCAATTGAGCTTCTCCTCCTGGGGTACAAGGCGGGAGAGAAAGACAGCTGGAGCTCCAGAGAGTCAAGGGAATACCAGCGAGTGGACTGGTAATGAGGAGAGGGTAATGGGATGAAGGAGGAGAGGTGAGAGGGTGGATATGGAAGATTTTCCCCCCACCCTCAGGAGGGGTTTCTACACCCCAGATCTAGGTGGCACAAACGGAAACAAACCCTGTTTACTTGATTCATCTGCAAGGCTCTACTGAGGCCCCGTCAAAAACAAGTCACACGCAACCGTCTCAACAGAACCGAGGTTGACATTTGTGTAGCTCGCGGGTGAAAATAGTGCACTTCTTAGCATGCCAATTGAGACGTGGCCTGGCACACAAACTCACTGGCTAATGGGACGAAGGGCCGGCATTAGATAGAGGCCGGCCTCTAACGGTCCGATGGGTGATTCAGCGTCTGCCGATGATGTATGAACTGCTATTACGTCCCATGTTACTCCACTTAGAGAGACGAGCTGCTGGAGAGTTGATACATGTATCAGCATAACCTCCCCCATCTGTCATCATTTAGAGTGGACGCCGACAGAGACAGGGACCGAGAAATGGAAGAAAACTGCGGGGAGAGAGAGAGAGAGAGAGAGAGAGAGAGAGAGAGAGAG
>JACXGM010021319.1:0-17321 GCA_016801145.1 Umbra pygmaea
TGTGTGTGTGTGTGTGTGTGTGTGTGTGTGTGTGTGTGTGTGTGTGTGTGTGTGTGTGTGTGTGTGTGTGTGTGTGTGTGTGTGTGTGTGTGTGTGTGTGGGTGTGTGTGGGTGTGTGTGGGTGGGTGTGTGTGGGTGGGTGTGTGTGGGTGTCCGTCTGTGCGCGGATATGTAACACAGTGCTATAGTGTCACAGACATTCAGATGCATTCTGGGTCTGGCATTGTGCAGAGTCCTTTGCCAGAAGTTTGCCAAGCTATTACCCAGACAGCCTGGTGTGTTGTGTAACGAGAGAGCCAGACACATGCATCAGAGAGCTGAATAGTCACACGTTTTCCTCACAGGGCCAGTCTGGAACCACTGTCTTTACAATGAGGCTCTGGAATCTGTTAGAGGTGTAACAGACTGAGGGTTCCTCCATGCAGCAGCCTAAGAGCAATGTGTCATGATTAAAACACACAGTATCAGAGGATGCTGGCCATCAATATGGAATGGCTAATACCACAGCATGAGGGGGAAGTCATGTTGGATAATGAGTTTTGGTCATGGCCTCAAATCTGAATAGTCCTTCAAAAGAGCTGCGTGCCAACCATGAGGATGTAATGTCTTTAACAGTGACAGGTCTTTAACATGAATGAGTGAATGAATATGAATGAGACAGAGAGACAGAGAGACTGAGGAGCAGGTAGGAGGAGGAGGGAGGATTCAGGAGGAGGGTGGAGTCAAGAGAGGAGGAGGGTGGAGTCAAGAGAGGAGGAGGAGAGTGGAGTTATGAGCGGAGAGAGGAGTCTAGAGAGAAGGGAGGAGTCAGGAGATGAGGGCAGGTCAGGGCGTGGGTGGAATACAAGGAAAGCTAGATGAATGAACAGACAGCTGCTGTCCTGATGAGCCCTCAGCATGCTTATTCCCTCTACCCCCCACCCTACATCATTGGTTCCCACTCTCTAGTTCACTGAACAACCAACTAACGGTAATCACCATGATTCTTCTAAAGTACCCCTGTGGACAGGCCAGACCCCCAGTGCTCCTGGTATCCCTGGCTTTGATCCAAGCCCCAGACCTTCAAAAGATGCTTAGACAAGAGGGGTGACACCATACAGAATTCTGTTAGTCATAGGCACGACCCTGACGCCCTCGACTTCAGAGAAAATATGTGTCCAATTGAAGAATAATTTTAGATTTTGACACAATCAGCAACTAATTAGAGCCTGACTGTCTAGAGCCCTCATACTCAACTCTGGACCTCGAACCCAGATCCACTACACCTTTTCATTGCAACCCTCTAATCTGGGACTTATTTAGACCTGGGACACCAGGTGAGTCCAATTAATGTTGAGGTAGAACAGAAAACCAGCAGGCTCCGGACCCCGTAAGGTTAGAGTTGAATACCCCTGATCTACAGTCTCATTTGTATAGTTCTCTATTCTAAACGTGTACAGTATATAAAGCTATTATCTGTGGTAATTTAGCGCTGTTGGTCACCTCTACCCTGCCTCTGCATCAGTTGCGGTGTGAGTGCAAGGGAGAGAGGCTTGTACCAGAGTGAACATACAGACACACAGACGTCAGACACACACATTTTCATTAAGGAAAGAAGGCTCCCCCTCCAGGCAGGATTACATATAAGATGATACAAGCCCACTGGGCCTGCGTGTGTGTGTGTCATCTCGGATTAAGTGTGTGTGGCGCTGAGTGACCAAATGACCCCGTCACAATTATTCCCAGGAGTTAGTGCACTGGGGCAGATGTTTTTCCATCTCTTCTATTACAAAGGGTCTCGAGTGTGTAAACACACACACACACAACGTACCTTTCAGACGCCTCCGCTACATTCCTCCACCACTGAAGCTACAGGACCTTTGACAACAGTCAAGCCACCATAACCCTTCCAGGGTGTGTTGTTCAAAAGGCATCTGTCTGAAAGAGGAACCCTCACACAGGAGGCACCAGAGCCCACGCACAGCCATTTAAACAGTGTGTGGGTATGCAAACACACTTCAAAAAAGCACTGTGATAAATGCTACCAAGGTCACATTTTTCCCCCACAAGAAGAAAAGACCACTGAATTGCCCGCACGGAGAGTCTGAGATGAGGATACACATACTGATGACTGCACTACCATGCTGGTACAGCGTCGTCTTGCTATATTTAAAATGTTCTGTCATTATTATCACAAATGTCCTGTCAAAGCGTGATGTTTCATTGTTCAAACACAAGGAGAACTGGTGATGTTTAAAGGCATAAATATGAAATCATAACACGGACTTTCGATGTTTTAATTTCACCACAGACGTGAAACTGTGTTACATGTACACAGCAAAAACAACAACAAACAAACAAACACAAGCATTTCCTGTGTCCTGAACGGCACAGTTCTAATAACTATAGCACCTCTAGGAGTCACTAATTCACAAATGAACAGCATTATCATAAAAAAAAAGATATCTACAGTACCTGTCAAAAGTTGGGATATACTTACACTCAAGTATATATATACACACTTTTTCCACCAAAACAAAACCCCCTTACGGAACAAGCTGTTATGCACTGTGTGTTCTAACACCTTTCTATCTGAACCAGCATGACCTTTTTAGCAATTTGAGCTAGTAGCTCTTCTGTTGGATTGGACCACATGGGCCAGCCTTTGCTCCCCAAGTTCCATAGGAACGCTGCCAGAGGCTGGTGTCTGGGTATACTAAGTAATAAAGATGGTTGCCGTGAATGGGTTGAATAATTTGACTGTACTTGGTATTGGGCCTTACACTGGGCATAAGTACTTGTACTTGTGAAAAAGGCTGTATACTCCAAGCTGATACTTCCTCCACATTTAACAGCGTTATGCTGCGCAACACTTTTCTGATTTGCCATAGATGGTCATAGTTTTTTCCTAACGTCCCAGAGAGGAAAGATTTGCCTACTGTACAACACAGTGTAGAGATAGGAAAAAGTTGTATTGCTCAAACATGTAACAATTGGAACAATACCAACAAACTGGTAAATCTGATTCACGTAAATGTTTCAATGGAAATGTATAGCGGTATTCCAGTACTATGCATATTTCATATTGACGATAACGACAGTCTACTTCCTCTTTCAGAGACCAAATTAAAAAGCTGTACAACTGTATTTATTGCTATTAAAAAAAGAAAAGCGATTTAAATGGGATAATGCTTCCCTGCAATATGAGGTGATTTGTTGCACACAAAATCACAGCTTAAAATGCATAATCATTTCAAAGACGGAGACATGCGTACCTATTATTAAAAAACACTGTAGAATCAACTCTATTTTTCTCATTGCAATTCTCCAGTAGAGTTCAAATGGCAAAATACAAAATCGTTTTTTTTCTCATTGCCATTTTCATGTAGCCTAATATTAGTAAAATTATAGGTGCATACATTAGTATCTTAAGGTACTGCACACATGTAAGTACAGGACCGAACAAAGGATGCAAGTTTTTAGTCTAGTCGCACACTGTAGCATCGCAGTCTTAATAATAAACCTTCGGGAAGGAAAGACAAATGTTGGTAGTTTGCAACACTTCTGGGTGAACAAAATACTGGAAGTTCTGACATACTAACGTTAAGTAACACAAAACGTCTGCAATGCTTAGTGCAAATGCAAACACAAACATGCAGCTTTTGCATTCCCTTTTACAAACGTGTTTCTCTCATTTTAGCTAATTAAGTAAGGAGGCGTAAACTATTGACATTTGTAATAAATATTATACTTTCTTGACCTGCAATGTAAATTATGTTCTTCTGGATATGTAGGAACATTTACTTTTCTGTATTTGAATTGGCTGATCAACATCTAAGAAATAGCAGATTTTAGCTTGATAAATGTGACTTTTGGCATAGTTATTAAAAGTACTTGTATCAGTACTCATGTCAGCAAGTACCCAAAATAAATACTCTGTACTTGTACTTGTTCCATAAGAAGTGGCATCGGCCCATCCTTATAATTATCAGTTGCATTTGCAGTTGAATTTGGGGAAATCACTTCAAACATTTGTTGTTCTGAGCTATTTAAATAGCTTTTGTTTGATTTGTTCATTGCAAAGTGTGTACATTTTGACAATAAACCTGATTTGGAAAGAGGTTTGAATAATTTTGATTACAACTGAATATATAAAATACAGTTGTATTATATGTATAAATATATATATAAATATATAGCTTCCTATGCCATTTAAGAGCTCTATGCAGGTAAGATAATACACCACTTAGCAGGCGCTTTTATCAAAGTCGTGTGAGTAAGTATTTGGCCCTCAGAAGGCCTGCAGAAATGCATGTTAAATGTGAACAATAAGTAGGCACTTAAGTTGTCATCCAGAAAGGCTAGGCTAGAGATCAGATCACTTAACTTGGTGACCTTGTCTAAAAAAGGACAGGCCTATGGTGTGTGAGTGAGACTGCATAATAATACATCAGGTTCTTGAACCTAGCTCCACAGAAACGTAATGTTAGCTTCAGATTTAGTCGACATTTGCAGCATTTACCGTGAAAGTGGTCTGTCGCTAAATCAATTTAAATTTCAATCACGCGCTAACGTTCAAACCTTTGCAATATGTATTAAATAGAGCCCCTTTGTGTAGCTTGCAGACATCCACTCAGCCACTCATTGAAGGCCAGTGTACTCCACAGTAGCACTGCTGAAATGGGTTTTTCATAGACGTTAGGCCGCAGATGTACCACAGCTAACAAACTGGCGTCCAGGGGAGTGTTCCAAATGCCATCTTTTTCCCCCTGTACAAGGTACTGATTTTGGCCCTATGGCTGTGCTCAAATGTAGTGCTCTACACAGGGAGTAGGGAGCCGTTCATGATGCATCGTAGGTCTTAACAAGGTCTTAGGATTCTCAGACGAGAAAGCATTGGATTAAGCTGCTGGAGCTTGTTAATAACACACTGGTCTCCAAAGGTGAAGCTTCACACGTTATCTTTGACCTTTCTTTAACCCGTAAACTTTCTTTGGTCCCTCAGACCTCAGTCACCACAGCAAACAAGGCTGTCTGCTTCTGGAACTAAACCCAGTGTAGAGGGACAACACTTTAAAGTCAAACCAATCCAATGACCCCTACAAGTACAACAAACAAATACTTTTGACTACAGTATTTCTACTGGACACCAGCTATTGTTAACATACATGTTGGTTGTACATACAGGATACCCTTTCTCAATGCATAATACTACACAAGGTTGGGTTTAATTCCTTTTCAAGCTAAAATTCAAAATCACTTATTTTGTTATCAAAGAATAGGTATTTAATTTGGAGCTTCTCTTGAACTGGCAGTACTGAAATGGAATGGACCTCCAAAAAAGCAACAGTAATTTCCTTTGGTCTGGAGGACCGAGGCCCCCTAGTGGTCAGTTCTACCTACCCAGCAAGCATCTCAAAAATCAGGATCCCAAGGGCCCACCAGTCCACTGCACGGCCATGACCTTTGCTCTGGATGACCTCCGGGGCAAGGTATTCAGGAGTGCCACACAGAGTCCATGTCCTAAATGCAACAGTAATGGAAAGAGAGAGAAATATATATATATCAGTTACATTTTAGCACATACCAATTATCCTTATTCAAATATGTTCTGAGGGCAGTAAGATTATGATTGGTTCATTCAAATACCCAATCAAAAAGAAGAGGAAGCGGAGAGGAGGCAGAGAAGAGGCGGGATTTCAGAAACACTTTAAACTGGAGTGGACAACAAATAGAAATGCAATCAGAGGGCTGCAGAAAGCTAGCAGTTAGCCTTGTGGTTATAGCATCTGAATAGTAACCATAAGGTTGCCAGATCAAATCCCATGCTGGCATTGGAAACATTTCAAAATGTTTTACTTTTTAATAAAATTAGCTCATCAAATATAACTAACTGCATATCAGCTACACATTTTAGGAATAGTAATTGGTTAAATTTAGGTAAATTCCAGGGTTATGTTAAGGTTAGGATTAAAGTTAGGTCTACTTGTGGTCTGAATTGAAGAGGAAAGCACAAACATAAGACTGAAATGTGTCTTAACTCCCGCCTCCCCTCCGTTTTGATTGGATATTCGTCTGAACCAATCATAATCTTTCTGCCCTCAGAACATGATGAGTAAGGAAAACTGATATGTGCTACATTTTACATTCAAAGTCAGTATGAACATTTGCACTGGCCCCAGCGAAAATCAAACCCATATAGTGCCCCGCTCTAACCCACCTAGCTAGTTACACGGGAGGCTTTTCAGATGATTCCAGGAAATGAGCAAACTGCTGCTTGTATTGTGAACATTTTATTCTAAAACAGGCAGTTATAGGGACGTGTACAACTGAAGCAACTTGTCAGGTGCTTATCAAGCATTTCATTGCTTGATCAGGTGAGCAAGTTCAGGGCTACGACACACACTGTGATATGGCTGGGGTTCCCCAAGGGGAAAAGGTTAAAAAGCCACCGGTCTATACAAAACAACCACAGGGAACATTCATACCCACACAACGCTCATTCAGACTGTGTCCCATAATGCCTGACAGGCCTGGGCAAAGCCACAGCCTACCCTGGGGTCATTCTTTATGCATTGCACATTCCAGCCAGCATGTGCACGTTCCTCTGAGTTGACCCTAAAGGGAAGAGGTCTTGTGTTACAAAGACACCAGCAGACATGTAAGGTGATCACCCCTGGCTGTTTATAGTAGTGGAGTAGCGTATGAAAGCTGAGGTCATAATGAGATCTGATGTCAAACCTATTGGTCAGGTAGCTGGTAGTAGTGTAGTCTGATCCCACATGTGTAATGCATACCCGTGTCTGACACACCCACTGTCGGGCGGAAATAGCAGGAGTTCATTGTGCAATACTATTATTAGCTGGTTCTAAACAGAGCAAACCAGCTTTACGTTTAAGAGTATGGATTGTACTGTATGTTGCTGGCAGAATATCAGCTCAATCGCACAGATTTTAGTGAATAAACTGAACTCTTGACCTGGGACTCTGGAATAGCCAGAATATAAAACAAAAACATCAAACAGAATACAAAATAAGGGTGAAGTCTGATCAGAATTAATTGTAAAAATGTACTAAAGAAATGTAATAACCCTATAATATCCCTCCTTGTCATTTGCTGTGGAGGTTTATTTTTATGTGGGGTTTAAGAAATTGGCTTCTAGATGCATGGGCATTTCATGATTTTTTTTTCACTGTTAAGGAATAAAGAACAGTACACTTTGGTTTAAATAAGGAATATGCTGCTTTTATTGAGAATTTATTATTAAGAGACGGTCATTTCTACCTGAGACAGATGCTCTTCAAAAGTGAGTGTATTATATAAGCAACCAGCCAGCCACCCAACAGTCCATCTTCCACTAGGGGACACTGTGGTAGCATCTACAGGATGTTGCATGGTTTCACCTACACTCAACACACACAGTCAGTCAAACACCCAGTGGCAAGGAGGCCAACCTGCTGGTTCGTTCTTCCATCGCCACATTCTAGACTATTCCTTCTGCCTTCCTTTTCTTTAAGTGGGTCACAAGTCTCACATCAGACACATATCTACTCCAAATCTATTTTACTCCCTTGGCCCAGAGAAAATGTAATCTTAGTCCATTATGTTTACATGTCAGTTGGGTCAGATTGTGTTCAATGAGGCTCCTGTGAAAATACTACAGCAATATCAGACTAGTACTACTACTGCAATGCAGATAGAGACAAAAGCACTTTAACAGGAGAGCAGCAGCTCTAAAATCTCTGAAGAAGTCTTACTGCTTGATGTAACTCTGTGACAAAATTAGATAACCACAATTCAAGCTAATTTAATCTGATTCTTATAGTATATTTCCCTTAGTATTTTTGGCCCACCTATTAAACTGCTTCAGGGACCTCCTGCAGATCCATCATGTCAAACCATTCTGTGAATATTATATATAACAATTTCTGTAATAACAACTTCTAAGGATAGTTTTTACATTTTATTCCTTTAGCAGAAGCGGATATCAAGGCAGTTTAAAGTAGAGTGAAAGCATTTTCATATTGCTTTTTCCACCCCTTTATATACATACAGTATCTCACAAAAGTACACCCCTCACATTTATGTAAATATTTGATTATAACTTTCCATGTGTCAACACCGAAGAAATGACACTTTGCCACCATCTAAAGTAGTGAGTGTACAGCTTGTATAACAGTGTACATTTGCTGTCTCCTCAAAATAACTCAACACACAGCAATTAAGGTCTAAACCGCTGGCAACAAAAGTGAGTACGCCCCTAAATTAAACAATTTTGTCCAAACTGGGCCCAATTAGCAATTTTCCCTTCCCGGTGTCATGTGACTCGTTAGTGTTACAAGGTCTCAGGTTTGAATGGGGAGCAGGTATGATAGATTTGGTGTCATCGCTCTCACACTCCCTCATACTGCTCACTGGAAGTTCAACATGGCACCTCATGGCAAATAACTCACTGAGGATCTGATAAAAATAATTGTTGCTCTACATAAAGGTGGCCAAGACCATACAGCAGTTTTGAAGGACAGGTTCCACTCAGAACTCGCCATGGTTGATCAAAGAAGTTGAGTGCACGTGCTCAGCATCATATCCAGAGGTTGTCTTTGGGAAATAGATGTATGAGTGCTTCCAGTATTGCTGCAGAGGTTGAAGGGGTTTTGGGTTCAGCCTGCCAGTGCTCAGACCATACGCCACACACTGCATCAAATTGGTCTGCATGGCTGTCGTCCCAGAAGGAAGCCTCTTCTAAAGATAATGCACAAAACAGCCCGCAAACAGTTTGCTAATGACAAGCTGACTAAGGACATGGATTACTGGAACCATGTCCTGTGGTCTGATGAGACCAAGATAAACTTAATTGGATCAGATGGTGTCAAGCGTGTGTGGCAGCAACCAGGTGAGGAGTACAAAGACAAGTGTGTCTTGCCTACAGTCAAGCATGGTGGTGGGAGCGTCATGGTCTGGGCCTGCCTGAGTGCTGCCGGCACTGGGGACGTACAGTTCATTGGAAACCATGAATGCCAACATATACTGAAGCAGAGCATGATCCCCTTTGGAGACTGGGCCGCAGGGCGGTATTCCAACATGATAACGACCCCAAACACAACTCCAAGATGACCACTGCTTTGCTAAAGAAGCTGAGTGTAAAGGTGATGGACTGGCCAAGCATGTCTCCAGAGCTAAACCCTACTGAGAATTTGTGGGGCATCCTCAAACGGAAGGTGGAGGAGCACAAGGCCTCACCAGCTCTGTGATGTCATTATGGAGGAGTGGAAGAGGACTCCAGTGGCAACCATAGATTGTATATTACTGGATGGAGCCATGTGTGACATCACCCATTGGTTTTTTAAGATCTGATTTGGGTAATTGAATTTGCCGTTACGGGCGCAGACATCTTGGATGCGGATGTGATGATTTTAGATGAAAGGGAGGAGTAATCTAGCTAGCTAACAGATATTAATTGGGATGCTAACGAAAAACAGTATTAAAACGTAATGTAAAAAAAAGGTAACGTTACTTACCGGAAAAAAGTGAAATGCCAATTCCTTTGAGTGTCTTGTCGTACAACCGAATGCCATAACCACGCCCTAAACGCCCCATTGCTTATTGCAGATTTTAAAATCAACAATGAACATCATAATAAATTGCAGAAGGCTTAAGTTTAGCGATTGAGACCATATACTCATTATGAAAAGGTTTACTGAGGTAATAATCAGGTGAGACGTGTCTCTCATTCTCATAGACTATTACAGAAACCGGGCTCTTTTGCAACCAGACGTATCGCCCCCAGCTGGAATTCTGATAGAACGCAGGTTTAAGGCACTTCCTCATTTGCGTCAATTTGCCAAACCGGATGCTCACCCTGTGGTGGCAACCTGTGAAGCTCTGGTGAACTCCATTCCCAAGAGGGTTAAAGCAGTGCTGGAAAATAATGGTGACCACACACAATATTGACACTTCGGGCCCAATTTGGACATTTTCACTTAGGGGTGTACTCACTTTTGTTGCCAGTGGTTTAGACCGTAATTGCTGTGTGTTGAGTTATTTTGAGGGGACAGCAAATTTACACTGTTATACAAGCTGTACACCCAGGGGTGCTGCTAAGGATTTTGGGCCCCATGAAAAGAATCTTGACAGGGCCCCCAACACAGCTGAGACAGGGCTTCTCTGGGCCCCCTCTTAGTCATGGGCCCCGAGAATCGTCATCCTTTACCCCCCCTTTACAGCGCCCCTGTGTACACCCACTACTTCAAATTGTAGCTAAGTGTAATTTCTTCAGTGTTGACACATGAAAACTTATAATCAAATATTTACATAAATGTGAGGGGTGTGCTCATTTTGTGTGATACTGTATGCTAGAAATGGGTAAAAACAAATTATTTTTATTTAAAAAAACAACAAGAGATTCATATCAGTCATCATTACTGCAAGGCACTCTTCAACTTAACTTTCAGCTTGCACCAATAATCTGCAAGTCGGTTGTGTTTTCCTAGGTCAGATGAATGTGAAACTAACTTTATTCCATCAAAGTTCAGTGAGTAAACTCCACACACCTAACTATTCGGACCACAGCCAAACAACAGACGTGATGTACACAACTTCTCCTTCACACTGCAACAGCAAAAGATGCACCCTCTCTTACTGTCGGAATGCAAATACTTTGGGATTGATGAGGGGCCACAAACTCATATTCAAAGCTGTTGCGTAGTGCAGTCAATTAATGTTAGATCATCATTTCTCTCATGAAAGATGGACACCAGAACTTGAGAAATAAAAACAATACATGTTTTTGTTTTCACTTCCCCAGTCGAACGCATTATTATTTTTTCCTGTTTTTGGGTGTGAACTTCTTGATTTCTTGTTGAGTGTCTATGAAAGTGTGCACCACTTGTACACCAATGGCTCCCAACTTTCTTTAAAATACAAAGACCACACGATGACCTGCATGCGACGCCTACACCCTGTTCAATTCATAGGCAGCTGCTTGTGTTTCAGCCTAATAATGGTTTTGGGAAAAGGTAGCTTCAGTGGGCGTTGTAAGCTATTGTGTACATAGACTAGTTTTGGTTCTTGGCTGCTCTTCAATATAATTTTTTGTATGTGCCATCAGGTTTCTCCATTGGACCTAGCACATTCCATCAACGTAATGTTGACCTAGTTCTAAAGTAAAGAGCCCAAATTGTGACCAATCATGCAACATATTGTGAATACAAAGAAAGCAACGTGTTAAATTTTTAAGTCTCACAGGGCTGTGCTTGCTTTGTGCAGGTTTGCATTGTGTAATATATCAATTGCAGTTAATACTTTGATATTGAAAGTCTCTAGGTAGACTAGTAAAGCGATGTTTTTAGATCAATAAGAAAAATATAAAATCAATACCAACATTATAATGTAATAAAGTGTAGGGAATCACTTTTACTGTACTCAAGAGTGTGTGCTAGTGACTGTGCTAAATAGAAGCTCGAGTAGACTAAATTAAAGGGAAAGATCAAGTACTGATTAATTAACCTAGTCCTGCTATTAATTAAAAGTCTAACATCACTTTAATTGAAGAACAGTTGTACCTGAAGAGCTCTCTAAGCCAGTCTTTTTTCATTTCACATCCATCACTGACAAAGCCTAAACAGTCTGGATTGTTCAAGTGCTTCAGCAGCCTCTTGAAATTGTTTTCTTCATATCAATTTGGCTCTTTGTTTTGAACGGTTCAAGCTATTAGTGAATTAGACCCCATCCCTGCTATGTGGCTGTCTTAAGCATCCACGTGTCCTGGTTCCACCTACACACCTGAGAGGACTAGTTCAAAGTGACAATAATGCATAAAAAAGCACTGGGGAAAATCAAGTGATTCCCTCCAAACGATCATATCAGATTCATTAATAATTATCCCTGATGATTTTCTGAATGTTCCAAGATCTCTAAAATGCAGTTTATCACTCTCATCAGGGGTCACCAACCCTGGTCCTGGAGAGCTACCACCATGTAGGTTCACTCCAACCCTAATTGAGCACATCTGATTGTAATGATTAGCTGGTCGATAAGCTGAATGAGGCTACATTGTGCAGTTGGAGTGAAAACCTACAGGGTGGTAGCTCTCCAGGACCAGCGTTGGAGACCCCTGCTCTAAAGCATGCATATTTTTCAATGAATTGTTATTACCGGTACTTGTTTTTATTTAGATATATTGGCAATATGATCAGATTCAAATTATTCTCAGTATTTCTAAACCCCAAAGGTTACTAAAATTGAACATCAAATAACCTGATAGTCCATGGCAATAATATATAATATATAAAAATGATCAATTGTGACCCTCCAAACGTCAAACTCAGATGGTATGGCAGCTTGGCAATATTCATTATTACCACGGTATTCTGCAGTACTACAATGACAAAGAAAAAACAACATTCACTCTATCCATTAAAATGATAGTCTCCTGGTAATGGCTTGTTAGGGGCATCCTGAAACAACAAAGGATATCCAACTGCAACGTACATGCAGTACATCCCCCAGGTGAGGCAATACCTATGGGGAATCGACTAGCAGCTCACACAGGGAAACACTCTGCTGCTGACCCAGTGTACCTCTAGCCTTCTGGGTGTAGCGTGTGTTTGCCTGTGTGCTTGCTCGCCCGTGGGAATTGTATAACAAACAGCATAAAGGTCACGTTCCAGTTTGCTGGATAACAAAGCTTTAGGCTACTCTGAGGCTTGCGCTCACTAAGATGTAACATGCAGTCACTGCTCTAAGACACACTCACTAGTGTAAGACACCCTCACTAGAGCAAGATGCACTCACTGTCGTAAGATGAACTCACTAGTGTAAATTTAGTGACTGCATCTTACACTCACTAGTGTAAGATGCAGTCACTAAATTTGGCTATATACAATATAGCCAAATTTGAAAAAATTAAAATAAAACAACATACAATGTAAGATGAACTGTAAAATGATCTCACTAGTCTATGATGCAGTCACTAGTGTAAGATGCGTTGTGGAGAACGCGGACAGAATCGCGGAATCCAGACATTAATAAAATGAAAACAAAATGAAAGAATGTCAATTTGTTTTCTATAATTCAAATATAGTGCTGTAATTTTTAGAATTGCCAAAGCATTTCTCCTACACTAAATTACAGCAAATACTGAAGTAAATTTGTACTCCACTGCATGTAGTGTTGTCTTCCGAAGGCTGGCAGGCGCCTCTATCATATCGCTCAAACATTGTGATGTGCTTGACAGCTACACAACGGTAATTAGCTAATTCATTCCAGTGGTGATTTTACCTCAAGATATAGTGGCGAACATCCAACAAAATACATCCTAGCACAAAGCAGAAAATGTATAAACCACTTACTACACTATTTGTTATGCAATGCAAGCAACATACAGTATACACCATTTTGCGTCATGTCGTATTTCTAATATCAAACCAGAGGCACATTGCCACCACATTCCACACCATAGCATTACCAATAAGTGTAACACGCACTCACTACTATAAAATGCACTCCCTATGGTAAGTCACTCTAGATAAAAGCGTCTGTTAAATTATGTAAATGTTTAATGGGGCGGGGCAGATGGTTCAGTGGTTAGTGGGCCAGATTTACAGTCTGAAGGTTGCCAGTTCAATTCTCAAGTTGGCCAAATGTTGCGGTGCCCTTGAGGCAAGGCACTTTGCGCTAAGTTGCTTCAAGGGACATCCCTGTGTTAATAGTAAGAGTGTCTGCCAAATGACTGAAAGGGAAAATGTATGTAAATGAGTCGTACTAATAAGCCACAGACAGCTTGGAGGGTGCCACAGACAGCTTGGAGGGTGCAACAGACAGCTTGGAGGGTGCCACAGACAGCTTGGAGGGTGCCACAGACAGCTTGGAGGGTGCCACAGACAGCTTGGAGGGTGCCACAGACAGCTTGGAGGGTGCCACAGACAGCTTGGAGGGTGCCACAGACAGCGTGAAGGGTGCGACAGGGTGATGACACTGTGCTGGCTCCCTGCACCTCCGTCCACCTCACAAAACATCCTCAACCCTCCATCTCTCCACCATCCATCCCTATATCTAGACATGTAGCTGACAATTACACCTTAAGGCCCGTATATATCCAATGCAAAAAACATCTACATTTAAATGGGTTTAACGTCCATTTGCATATTTTTCCGTTAATTCCCATATATTCCCGTTAAATTGCATGGAAATTTTCAACCTCCCCAAAAGTACAACCCTAACGGTAAGCATCTGTTAAATGAATTCAGTGGATTATGATTAGTATATTTACAGTCGTTTTTAAATTGCTTGTTCTTTTGTTGCTGCTCCACAGGGCTTTGTGATTTCAGAATAGCACTATAAAAGATGAATACATTATTATTATTGCATTATATCATACCTGTCAGAGAGCTTCTTAGCGAAGCCAAAGTCAGTGAGGCGGATGTGTCCCTCACTATCCAGCAGGATGTTCTCGGGCTTCAGGTCTCGGTAGACAATCTCTTTGGAGTGGAGGTACTCGATGGCACACACTATCTCAGTGGAGTAGAAGAGGCCTGTGTTGTTGCTGAAGCGCCCGCGGCTACGCAGATAACTGAACAGCTCCCCACCCGGGACGTAGTCCATTAGCATGTAGAGTAAACGATCGTCGTGGTGCGTCCAGAACCTGCAGAGGCATAAACAGTCAACACAGTTCCATTTGAACAAGGTGACTCTAATCTAACACACTGATGGGATGCAGAGGGGGCAGGGCCAGTGTTTACTCAGCTTACAGTGTCTGGCAGCCCAGGCTTGTTACTGACGTTTGCGATGAGGCAGGGTCCAACATTAACTGTTTTCTTAGTGGTCCGTTGGTCTGAAACCTATTGGGCCAGACTGAATTTTTACTGGCCTAAACTATATTTTGAAAAACAATACAATTGTGTTTCTTTACCACAGTTTTTCTGTGTGTTGACCCAACAACAGCAGCAATCTGTGTATAATAATAGAGCAGTCTGAATGTTTTCTCCTACTTCACAACATGGTAGGCAGTCCCATTAGATGTCACCTCCATAGAAGTAGAATGGATATAAACATCAACCAATGTAGCTACATTACAAGAGTGCTTGATTTTATAAAAAACAATATGCGTAAGGAAACAATGTATTTTGTAGGCAAATAATATTTTTTAGAAAAGCTGGATGAAAACAAAAATATTCGACAACTTACAACAGGCTACTGCTATAAAGTTTGTCACTTGCCTTTTTTATGAAGTCCACAAAATTTTTTGGGGATAAATAGACAACGGAATCACAGGGTCTGCGTGGCGTAGTTGCAGGACAGTGTAAGTCTTGATAGTCAGGTTCGAGCCTGACTATGGGTTCTCTGACTTTCCCCCGACCTTCTGCACAAGGCAGTGCAAATTGTCACAGCACTCCCTGGTTTTGAGTTAAATAAGTCAGATTATCTATCCTGCCAAGTCACTCTCCAGGGACTCCTTGCACCCAGTGCAATTGACTTTTTACACGACACACGAATCATTCCTATTTTGCACCCGACGCACAGAGGACTTTTCCCTCCACAAATGCGCGTCAGTAAATTAGGGAATGAATATGCACTCCCAGGGGGCGGTTCAGCAAAAAGACAACGTGTGTTCCAGCGCAAACATTCCCTTGTGCTATTTTGCAGTTCCAGAAAACAAGTTCACCACAGACCTAGTTAAATGTCAGTGACATGTAGGGCTGGGCAATAAAACGATAACGATATGTCTCGCGATAGACACGTAATCAATATCAATAAAAAATTATGTTTGATAAAAAGTTTGAGAATTTCCTTTGCTTCGTCGGAAGAAACCAGCGGTTGCGAAGCAATTTTGGTTGCATAAACAAAGGCACTCACTCTCTGGTAACTTAGCAACATAGTGAGTGACACGCTAACAGCCAATCATTTAACAGTATCAGGTTTGGTTGCGCAACATTATTATCTCGTGAGTCATGTTGGATTCTTCAGTAACTGAAACGTGGAAAATGAGTGCCGCAGCGAGCGAGGACATTGTTGACAAAATGGGAAAAGTCAGCTGGCCAGTATGGCAGTTATTTGGTTTTTAAAAGTCTGACCGTAGTCAGACCAATGTCGTCTGCAAATTATGCAAAATCGTTGTCCCCACCAAGACTGGTAATATCACAAACTTGTTTTCCCCACCTTCTCAAGTTTCAGGTTTCTCTGTTTATATTTAACACTTCGCACTATTTTATTACACTTTATTAGACTTTTCTTAAGTATTCTAATTTTGCACCTTAGTGTAACAGATAATTGTTAAAATGTAAACTTAAGTCTAAAATCACAATGAACACTTAAGTGTTCATTGTGATTTTAGACTTATGTTACATTTTAATTATTTGAGTGTTTTCCATGGTTGTGTTGACATTTCTGCATTTATAACTGAGGGGATTATAATCAGTGGAAGGTTAAATTTAAAAATTCTTATTCTTATTCTAAATAGGTCATAAAACAGATCAATAATTATCGATATCGACCGATATGAAACGCTTATATCGTGAGAGTTCTCAGCCATATTCCCCAGACCTAGTGGCATGTACACTTTGCTCCTCTCATCTACACAGATGCAGCAGCTCCCATTATTGCAACCCATACATAATTACAAGGAAATATATTACCACACGAGGGAAATCATTGTGGTGTCCGAAGATGTGAAAGAAATAGGCATACATCTAGTGAACACTTTTACCCAAATTATTCAGAAAGAATTATATGCACTGATATACATCAACCACAAGGGAACCCATTCAATCAACATACATTTGCAATGCTAATTAGGGCTGGGCGGTATGACCAAAAATGTATATCACGGTATTTGTCAAAATTCTACCGGTTTCACGGTATTTCTTTTTTCATACATAATCAAGTGTTCCCAGCATTCTTTCTACAGTTTGAGAGAGGAATTATTGCAGTAGATTGACTTAGGATGGTCTATTTTACTGTCATGATGAGTGAATATTTTTAGAATAATTCCACACTAGTAACCTACTGTATTTGAGCAATATACTTCATGTGATATGCAAGTTTTTACAAACGGTTCGGAGGCGCGCTATATAGAACGTTTTTTACACACTGATAACTGCAGTCATTATTTTTGTTCTGTGCTGTTGTTGTAGACCAGCTTTTCCTGAAGTGGGATACAAAATAAATTATATTTTATATATAGGGCCCTATGAAATTAGTGTTCTTTTTTGGCCAATTCCGTTTTATTTTTTCCAAATTCCGTGATTTCCGTTATTTTTTCCAATTTCCGTGATTTGGACAAAAGTTGCATTCAGAAGCCCGCACCCGAACCTAAAATATAGAGACTTTTGCTGTACAGTTTGCAC
>JACXGM010021320.1:0-17310 GCA_016801145.1 Umbra pygmaea
TATATATATATATATATATATATATATATATATATATATATATATATATATATATATATATATATATATATATTTTATATATGTACTACAGTCTGTAATAAGCTGTTATTTATGTATTTAAGCACCCTGACACATCAATGAGTCACACTGCTGACTATGATACAGTCACTGATACATTCACACTGATGAATATGATACATCAATGATACAGTCAATGATAAAGTCACACTGATGAATATGATACAGTTGATGATACAGTAACACTAATGAATATGATACATCAATGATAGACACACTGATGAATATGATATGTCATTGATACATCAATGATACAGTCACACTGATGAATATGATACATCAATGATACAGTCAATGATACAGTCACATTGATGACTATGATACATCAATGATAGTCACACTGATACAGTCAATGATACAGTCACACTGATGAATATGATACAGTTGATGATACAGTAACACTAATGAATATGATACATCAATGATAGTCACACTGATGAATATGATATGGCAATGATACATCAATGATACAGTCACACTGATGAATATGATACATCAATGATAGTCACACTGATGAATATGATATGTCAATGATACATCAATGATACAGTCACACTGAGGAATGATACATCAATGATACACTCACACTGATGAATATGATACAGTCGATGATAGAGTCAATGATACAGTCACATTGATGAATATGATACATCAATGATAGTCACACTGATACAGTCAATGATACAGTCACACTGATGAAAATGATACTGTTAATGATACAGTCAATGGTACAGTGGCACTGTTTCCTCTGGGGTTCCGCAAGGGTCAATTTTGGGGCCGACTCTTTTTAATCTATACAGTGCCTTGCAAAAGTATTCGGCCCCCTTGAACATTTCGACCTTTTGCCACATTTCAGGCTTCAAACATAAAGATATAAAACTGTAATTTTTGTGAAGAAGCATCAACAAGTGGGACACAATCATGAAGTGGAACGAAATTCATTGGATATTTCAAACTTTTTTAACAAATAAAAAACTGACGAATTGGGCGAGCAAAATTATTCAGCCCTTTACTTTCAGTGCAACAAATCCTCTTCAGAAGTTCAGTGAGGATCTCTGAATTATCCAATGTTGACCTTAATGACTAATGATGATAAATAGAATCCACCTGTGTGTAATCAAGTCCCCATATAAATGCACCTGCTCTGTGATAGACTTAGAGGTCCGTTGAAAGCACAGAGAGCATCATGAAGAACAAGGAACACACCAGGCAAGTCCGAGATACTGTTGTGGAGAAGTTTAAAGCCGAATTTGGATACACAAAGATTTCCCAAGCTTTAAACATCCCAAGGAGCACTGTGCAAGCGATAATATTGAAATGGAAGGAGTATCAGACCACTGCAAATCTACCAAAACCTGGCCGTCCCTCTAAACTTTCAGCTCATACAAGGAGAAGACTGATGCAGCCAAGAGGCCAATGATCACTCTGGATGAACTGCAGAGATCTACAGCTGAGGTGGGCGAGTCTGTCCATAGGACAACAATCAGTCACATACTGCACAAATCTGGCCTTTATGGAAAAGTGGCAAGAAGAAAGCCATTACTGAAAGATATCCATAAAAAGTGTTGTTTAAAGTTTGCCACAAGCCACCTGGGAGACACACCAAACATGTGGAAGAAGGTGCTCTGGTCAGATGAAACCAAAATGAAACTTTTTGGCAAAAATGCAAAACGTTATGTTTGGCGTAAAAGCAACACAGCTCATCACCCTGAACACACCATCCCCACTGTCAAACATGGTGGTGGCAGCATCATAGTTTGGGCCTGCTTCTCTTCAGCAGGGACAGGGAAGATGGCTAAAATTGATGGAAAGATGGATGGAGCCAAATACAGGACCATTCTGGAAGAATGATGGAGTGATGGAGTCTGCAAAAGACCTGAGACTGGGACAGAGATGTCTTCCAACAAGACAATGATCCAAAACATAAAGCAAAATCTACAACGGAATTGTTCACAAATAAACATATCCAGGTGTTAGAATGGCCAAGTCAAAGTCCAGACCAGAATCCAATTGAGAATCTGTGGAAACAACTGAAAACTGCTGTTCACAAACGCTCTCCATCCAACCTCACTGAGCTCGAGCTGTTTTGCAAGGAGGAATGGGCAAAAATGTCAGTCTCTCGATGTGCAAAACTGATCGAGACAGACCCCAAGCGACTTACAGCTGTAATCACAGCAAAAGGTGGCGCTACAAAGTATTAACTTAAGGGGGCTGAATAATTTTGCACGCCCAATTTTTCAGTTTTTTATTTGTTAAAAATGTTTGAAATATTCAAAAAATTTCGTTTCACTTCATGATTGTGTAACACTTGTTGTTGATTCTTCTCAAAAAAAAATTATAGTTTCATATATTTATGTTTGAAGCCTGAAATGTGGCAAAAGGTCGAAATGTTCAAGGGGGCCTTTGGGAGATATCATTAGAAAACACAATATCTTGTTTAATTTTTTTGCAGATGAAACACAAATTTATCTCCCTTTGAAACCTTATGATTCTGTTCAACCTCTCTTAGACTGTGTAGCAGATATAAGAAAGTGGCTTTCGAGTAATTTTCTCCAACTGAATGAGGATAAGACTGAATTTATGATTTTTGGCCCTGCTGGTCAATTCTCACGTAAGGAATCTCGGCGTCATCATTGACCCGGACCTTGATTTAGTTAAGCAGAGTAAGTGGTAAAAAACAGTTTTTATCAGTTAGGACTGATTTCTAAGTTTAAATCTGCATTGTCTTTTAAAGACCTTGAAACTGTTATTTATGTTTTCATCACCTCAGTCTGTTGCTAGACTTTTAACGTCCACTAGGAAGTTTGATCACATTTCCCCAGTCTGCTGCCAGACTTAACATCCACTAGGAAGTTTGATCACATTTCCCCAGTCTGCTGCCAGACTTAACATCCACTAGGAAGTTTGACCACATTTCCCTAGTCTTGGCCTCTCTGCACTGGCTTCCTGTCCACTATCAAAAGCATTTAAAAATGTTATTGTTTGTTTTTAAAGCTCTTAATGGACAGGCCCCTTTGTAAATCTTGGACCTCATACAACTACACAGACCCGTTAGGACACTGAGGTCTGCGGATAAACTTCTTTTATACTCCCCTCGGTCTCGCTGCGTACGTACAGGTGATAGAGCCTTCTCAGTTTATACACCCACGGTCACGCTGCATACGCTCAGGTGATAGACCTTTCTCAGTTGCCGCTCCTAGGCTGTGGAATCAGCTTCCCCTTTCCATTAGGCAGGCTCCTTCATTGACTGTTTTAAATCCAAGCTTTAAACACACTTGTACGCATTAGCATTTCCCACTACCTCTTGAGATATTTATTTTATTGACCGTTAGTGTTTTGTTTTATTATGTATTCTATGGTGTATTTGTAATTCTGTTCAGCACCTCAGTCAGCCTTGCTGTGTTAAAGTGTACTTTATAAATAAAATATAATAATAAAATGTACTTACCTACTTACTTACATTAACACTGATGACTACGATACAATGATACAGTCACACGGATGACTACAATACAATGATACAGTCACACGGATGACTACAATACAATGATACAGTCACAGGGATGACTACGATACAATGATACAGTCACACGGATGACTACGATGCAACGATACAGTCACACAGATGACTACGATACAATGATACAGTCACACTGATGACTACGATACAATAATACAATCACATTGATGACTATGATACAATGATACAGTCACACTGATAACTATGATACAATGATACAGTCACACTAATGAATATGATACAATGATACAGTCACACTGATAACTATGATACAATGATACAATCACATTGATGACTATGATACAATCACATTGATGACTATGATACAATGATACAGTCACACTGATAACTATGATACAATGATACAATCACATTGATGACTATGATACAATCACATTGATGACAATGATACAATGATAGTCACACTGATGAATATGATACAACCCCTGACAATTTCCACTTTTATTTGCGTGATTCATGTTTTGAATCAGATTTTTGGCTTCCTATTTTCTAAAAATTCTAATGATTGTATTTGATGTTTTTAACATTTTTGTCAGAACAGTGCCATACTTAGCTATGAGGAATGTTGGCCAAGCTCAGGGGCTGAAAATATTAATCAGATTCAGTTTCACCATATCCAATGATGTCTCCCTTATGTCCTGCATGGTTAACCTACTGTATTGTCTGGAATAACATCAAAATAGTTATAATAATAATTAATAAAATGATAACAAAATAGATATGGCAGTGGAAATGATATTTTTTTATATATATTTGAGTAAATCTACAATGATTGATTGGCAGCACAAACCAAGTATCTCTGTTATATTTGGCTATACCAAACATCATTAAAAAAATGAAAAACACTTAACAATAAAATATTAAAACATGCATAAAGATAAGAAGATATAAAACACACAAAAACTATTTTTATTTTGTTATAAAGCATGGTTTTCATTGTATTACAGTGTAGTTTGACAACAATGGTATATACAAACAATAACAACAATACAACTAATAATAATAATAACAACACTTCTAGAATTTCTTGTCAGTAAGGTGTACATTCAAAAAACCCTGTAGGGTTCCACCCTGTTAGGCATACACAACCTAACAGGTTGAAAACTAACAGGGTGGAATTCTTTAGCTACGTTAGCTGTAGCTCTTTGAGTTAGCAACATTTAGCTAGCACACACTCTACAGATTAACAGGTCTTTAAAAATATTTCTAACATGTTTTTATAAATATTTTATCCAATAAACATTTTCTATAATATACACTAACAGGGTGGAACATTAATGGTGCCTCAAGCAGGTGTGTCACATGAAATTGAGAAAATTAAAGGAGAGAGTGACTGTTGGAGCATACCTCAGTTTTCCAGTTAAATTCCCCCCAAAACAAATGTTGTCACTTCCTGCAAATGTCTGTATGGATTTGTAGTCTTTTTTGGGAGGCAAGAAAACAGGATTTAGTCTCCTTTACATCAAACACGTGGACATAAATTAACATTTTAGCACAATGACCAACATCACAAGACCAAATCTACAACTGAGTTGACTACAAAGAATACAGTATTTTTTCTGACTGACTGTTTGGGGGTAAAGGGACTAAACAATGTGGTTTCCCCAGTGGAAGATTAATGAATTACAAGAGTATTATGATCCACTGAAATAAAATATCCACCTCCCGCACTATATCACACTTATTACTCAGCCCAAGGCAAGCTATTTAGTCATGAGTTCTTTTGAAAAACAATATCAAGGCGTTTCTGTAATCAGCAATTATTGCCAAACATAGGGTTTAGTTGTGGTTATGATACACAGCGTTTGGCATGTTTATGATACAATCCAGGCTATTTGCCAAGTTACCAAGAGAACAAAACAATCATGAGTAGTAAACATACAGTCGTATGTTTCCATGATTTTCATTTGGTGATTCCTGTTTTGGATTACATTTTTTGGTTTCCTATTTTCTGAAAATTTCAATGATTGTATTTGATGTTTTTAACATTTGGTCAGAACAGTGCCATACTTAGCTATGAAGAATGCATGTTGGCCAAGCTCAGGGGCTGAAAATATTATAATGATGGGATGTTTTTTTTTGTACATTTTCCTCCAGATGTTTCCCAGCCTGTTAAGGACATATCAATGGTAATCACAAAGTTTAAAAAATGTACAAGTGAAACAATACTTAACTTTTCTTGGATATAATGTGTCCCTTGTGCTATGATAAGTGTCCTTATTGTTGCATTAACCATTTTCATTTTATGAAGAGTGTTTATCTTGAATATTAGGAATCTGTACCTTTTTGGTTCCAATTTTGTTGTCTAGTATGGGGAATTTATTCATTTAGAAATAAATGTATATATGCATTACATGTACCTCATTTAACAAAAACATACAAATAAAACAAACATTTAATGTTGTGGTTAAACTATTTTGCCTAACAGGATGGACTGGAACATAACAGGGTGGAATCTTTTTGCTAAGTTATCTGTAGCTCTTTGAGTTAGCAACATTTAGCTAGCAGATGAACAGGTCTTAAAAAAACATGTTTTTAAAAATAATTTATCCAATAAACTTTTTCCATAATATACACTAACAGGGACTTTAGGGGGCCTCAAGCAGGTGTGTCACATTAAATTGAGAAAAATAAATGAGAGAGTGACTGTTGGAGCTTACCTCAGTTTTCCAGTTGAATTCCTTCCACAAATAAATGCTGTCGCTTCCTGCAAATGGTTGTATGGATTTGTAGTCTTTTTTTGGAGGCAAGAAAATACAGACTAACAGGGTGGAAAAGGACTCTGGGGACATAATATATTATATAACTACAGAAAACAAATGTAGTTTCACCAGATTTACTTCCTTGACTGAAGGAAGTGTGCCCTAGTCTATCAAAGTAATAAAGAATAAGTTAAGGTTTTTAACATTTTATGGATTATATTTATTGAAGTTGATTACATTGCATTGGGGACATGCTGAATTGAACGCATTTACCACAGAAAAATATGATTTAGAGATGTAAAAAAAAATCAAGTCATTTATCTATGTTAAAGCAATAGAAAACACCTTAACACATAATAAAATTAATTTGTTATAAATATTTGTCTCATTTTAGACAATTATAAGAGTAAGGAAATCATGGGACATGGAAATTAGATCCAAAACAGGAATCACCCAATAATTAGGTGTTTGGATCAGCAATTTCATTTTAATCTATGAAATAACTGAAGGACACAGTAATATTTTGGTAGTGAAATTAGGTTCATTGGATTGATCACTGGCACTTTCAGAACATTGTTAGTTAAAAGACTGAGGGGTTGTGAACAACCTGTTCTTTCTCAAAAAGAGTTAAGAAGTGTGTAATGTAAGCAAACTGCTTATTTTGATATTGAAATGTAATAAACATTTGAAATGTTTCTAATAATAATAAACATTTGTTTAGAATGTGCATTTTACATCTGGGCCAAATCTGGAAAGTAAATGTGGCTTGGATCAGGCTTAGTCTTAGTCTAGGCTGAAATCTGGAACCAGTTTGAAAGCATGTCTGGTTCTTTTGCTACGTGGGAAGTGGCTGGGGAAATAAAATATCGAAGAGACAAAAGCAAAGGATAGTGAGAACGGTAAAAAAAAGCCCACAGACCACCTCCAAAGACCTACAACGTCATCTTGCTGCAGATGGTGTCACTGTGCATCGTTCAACAATTTAGCACACTTTGTACATGGAGAAGCTTAATGGGAGAGTGATGCGGAAGAAGACTTTTCTGCATGCACACACTCACATTTGCACAAGCCAGCTTCATTTTGGAAGAAGGTGCTGTGGACTGATGAAACAATGCTGGAGTTATTTGGTCATAACAAGGGGCATTATACATGGCGGCAAAATAACACAGCGTTCCAAGACAAACACTTTGGGTGAATCCCATTTCTCTGTCTAACGCCTTCCCCTACCCCTTCGTCTTAACCCTAGCCCTTGTTAAGGGGAAGGGGTAAGGGGAAGGGGTAAGACAGAGAAATGGGATTCACCCTTTGTCTACCCACAGTAAAATTTGGTGGAGGTTCCATCATGCTGTGGGGCTGTGTGGCCAGTACCGGTACTGGGAATCTTGTTAAAGTTGACGGTCGCATGGATTCCACTCACTATCAGCAGACACTTGAGATTAATGTAGAGGAATCCGTCACAAGTTGAAGTTATACTGGGGCTGAATATTTCAACAAGACAACGACCCAAAACAATGCTCAAAATCTACTCTGGCATTTATGCAGAGGAACAGGTACAATGTTCTGGAATGGCCACCTCAGTCCACAGACCTCAATATCATTGAAAATCTGTGGGGTGATTTGAAGTGGGTTGTACATGCTCAGCAAACATCAAATCTAACTGAACTGGAGATGTTTTGCAAGGAGGAATGGTCCAAAATACCTTCATCCAGAATCCAGACACTCATTACAGGCTATTGGAAGTGTCTAGAGACTGTTATTTCTACTAAAGGAGGCTCATCTAAATATTGATGTGATATTTCTGTTGGGGTGCCCAAATGTATGCACCTGTCTAATTTCATTTTGATGCATATTGCACATTGTCGGTTCATCCAATATACCTAATTTCACTACTGAAATATTACTGTGTCTTTCAGTTATTTGCTAGATCATAATGAAATTGCTGATCCAAACACCCAATTATTTATAGATGAAAATCATAGAAATTGTCAGGGGTGCCTAAACTTTGGCATATGACTGTATTTAGTACCATTGAACATGGCACAAAAAATAATAAAACAAATTATTTTGTAAAATATTTTACAGTGGTGCTTGAAAGTTTGTGAACCCTTTAGAATGTTCTACTTTTCATCATAAATATGACCTAAAACATCAGATTTAGTCCAAAACATAAAAAAACAATGAAATAAATATGTACAAAAATATTAAACATTGTAATATTTTTATTTAGGACAATGATCCATTATTACTACATCTGTGGGTGGTAAAAGTATTTGAACCTCTATGATAAGAGTCAGGTGTTCTCAATCAATGGGATTACAATCAGGTGTGAGATGACAAGTTTTGCTTGCCACTTCCTCAATCATTAAAGCAATCTAGACTTTTGTGTGGACACTGTAAGTAGCCTACATGTACATTTGTTTCCATGGACTGTAGATGTTTTAAATTCTCATACAGTACATACACACATTACTGTTGTGTGTAGGGGGAGACAGAGAAGAATGGTACAGACAGGCTTGTAGGGAGAGAGAGAGGAATGGTACAAACAGGCCTGTAGGGGGAGACAGAGAGGAATGGTACAGACAGGCCTGTAGGGGGAGACAGAGAGGGATGGTACAGACAGGCCTGTAGGGGGAGACAGAGAGGAATGGTACAGACAGGCCTGTAGGGGGAGACAGAGAGGAATGGTACAGACAGGCCTGTAGGGGGAGACAGAGAGGAATGGTACAGACAGGCCTGTAGGGGGAGACAGAGAGGAATGGTACAGACAGCGGCCAAGTCAACCCGTCGCACATGTCTACAAATCATGAGCTTAAGTTTCTACACCAAACTGGCATGACACAGCAGGTGTATATTTACCAATTCACAGTTTGGTTAAGAGGAAATCGTGTGTTTAGTATTACAATAAAAAATAATTAGTGCAGGTGAAAAAACAAGTGAACCCAAGTTGCGTTGACTAAATCAAGTAGTTACGTAGAATCAAGTGGGTAACAAATTGGGTACTAAATGAATCAATCAAATTAGAGATGTTTTAACAAAGACTTGAGAACTGATTTCACATTTAGTAATTTAAAGAAATGAGAAATCTAGTCAGTTTTGTGTTGCCCATACAGGTGACTGTAAACACACCATGTTAAAAGGAGATCTTAGATGCGTCTTGCCTATTGGACATACATGTATATGACACCCCCTTATTTCCATAAAACGTACAGATACTCTGGTCCTTGGGTGACATCGTGTGGTTGATTTACCTTATTACGCCTGCAAGTGTGAGAATGTCAAATAAGTACAAGTGTGAGAACGTCAACGTCAAAGGTTTTGTACTGTGCATCCGGAAAGAAATTTGGCAGCAATTCCAGACTCAAGTCTTATTGAGTATGATGCTACAAGCTTGGCACACTTATTTTTGGGCAGTTTCTCCCATTCTTCTTTGCAGGACCTCTCAAGCTCCATCAGGTTAGATGTGGGGTGTCGGTGCACAGCCATTTTCAGATATCTCCAGAGATGTTAAATCAGGTTCAAGTCTGGGCTCTGGCTGAACCACTCAAGAACATTCACAGTTGTCCTGTAGCCACTCCTTTGTTATCTTGGCTATGTGCTTAGAGTCGTTGTCCTGTTGGAAGATAAAACTTCACCCCAGTCTGAAGTCCAGAGCGCTTTGGAGCAGGTGTTCAGCAAGGATGTCTCTGTACATTGCTGCGCTCATCTTTCCCTCAATCCTGACTAGTCTCCCAGTTCCTGCTGCTGAAAAACATGCCCACAGCATGATGCTGCCACAAAGCTTCACTGTAATAATAATAATAATAATAATAATGAAATCAACTTCTATAGCGCTTTTCTTCCAAGGAACTCAAAGCACTTTACACCACCAATATGTAGCACCCACTTGGGTGATGCACGGCAGCCATTTTGCGCCAGAACGCTCAACACATATCAGCTGTAGGGATGGTATTGGCCAGGTGAACAGCGGTGCCTGGTTTCCTCCATACATGATGCTTGCCATTCAAGCTACAGAGTTCAATCTTTGTTTCATCAGACCAGAGAATTTCTTTTCTCATGGTCTGAGAGTCTTGCAGGTGCCTTTTGGCCATCTCCAGACGGGCTCTAATTTTCCTTTCACTGAGGAGTGGCTTTTGTCTGGCCACTCTACCATACAGGCCGGATTGATCGAGTGCTAGAGAGATGGTTGTTATTCTGGAAGGTTACTCTCTCCACAGAGAAAAGCTGGAGTTCTGTCAGAGTGACCATCATGTGCTTGATCAACTGCCTGACTAAGGCCCTTCTCCCCCAATCGTTCAGTTTGGCCAGTCCACCAGCTCTAGGTAGAGTCCTGGTGGTTCCAAACTTCTTTCATAATGGAGGCCACTGTGCTCATTGGGACCTTCAATTCTGCTGATAATTTTCTGTACCCTTCCCCAGATCTGTGCCTCGATACAATCTCTCACAATACAGTCTGTGAGGTCTACAGACAATTCCTTGGACTTCATGGCTTAGGTTGTGCTCTGACGTGCACTGTTAACTATGGGACCTTATATAGACAGGTGTGTGCCTTTCCAGATGTACAATTAACTGAATTTACCACAGGTGGACTCCAATCAGGTTGTGGAAACATCTCAAGGATGATCAGTGGAGACAGGATGCACCTGAGCTCAATTGTGAGTGTCATGGCAAAGGCTGTGAATACTTATGTACATGTTCTTTTTAATTATTTATGCTTAATAAATTTGCCATGGTTTCATACACACTTTCACATTGTCATTATGGGGTATTGTTTGTAGACTTTTAGGGAAATAATGAATTTAATCAATTTCAGAATAAGGGTGTAACATAAAATGTGTTATGAAAAAGTGCTGTGAATACTCTCCGGATGCACTGTATAACTTTGTAGTCAAATATTGTGTGAACGCACATGCTAAGCTGTTGATTAATAAGCAGATGTTTAACAGTTCATTCATCACTTGCCATAGCATTGTAACACTGACGTCCTCAGCTAATCTACTGTAGTGCCTGCTAATGCTGGAATCAGCAGGTTCACTTTCTAACACAAATACGTTGTAAGTTGCATGTGACATCATTCCACAATTCCTTCTGTATATAGAATGTCACTAACGAACGGAATATGTTTACATTTAATTTATGTTTCTGATTGTTACAGGCTAAATTCAAATAAAACAATCTGCTGCATTGTTATAGTTTTAAATGGCTTGGTTTTTTATAGACACCATTGTTTTGTAAATGCAAACATATGTAATTTATTTAAAAAATATATTTAAATATCAGGACAAATGACAGCCATTCATTGACAAACACTTTATTAGAAAACACTCCTATACAGACAGGGCCAGGGGACACAGATACACACAGCTACTGCTGCTCTTTCTGAAGACATTTCACTGCAGCTATATCTGGACCACTGAGCCACCTGTGAGAAGAAACACAAGTCACATCATGAGTTAACACTGGTCTAAAGTAGTGCAGTAAATGCAAAGCCAGAGACTGACAGCCTGTTCCCTTGCTGGTAGAAGTAAAAAAATTACAACCTTAGGCAGATGTGGTATTATCACAAATCAATCACATGCTTCCTCCATGCACAGGTCACAAAGGTGGGCCAAATCAGACAGAGCACAAGGGCAGACAGGAAGATGTGCTAGCTACCGCATCATGTCTGACACAGGGTGGCCCGTAGAAAGCGTTTTGCTTACTCGCATATGACTTAGATGAGAAGTAGACCCCCCCCTCAATATATTTTATTGCTGATCTACACGATTCACATGGATGACCTATTTTGAAGTAAAAACAGCTAATTTCGCCAAAAGGTGACAAGTTTGCACTTCTGTATGAACTGAAATGGAGGAGGAGCTGATTTGTGTGTATTCTAGTTTCTACAATGGCTTGCAAGGGTACCTTGCGTGGGGCGCAGCTGACACTGCCTCCCATGTGCATCTGCCTTTAAGAGTTGCCCAACCTACACACAAGACATTGCAACAGGGGAAAGTGCTGTACCAATATCCACTGCCCAATGTTGGACCCCCATGCATCGGATAAAGTACTTTTTTAAGTGTAATTCTCTGTCACAACTCCAGCCCTCATTCACCCATCCCTTACTCACTTCTCCTTCACTCCAGGGCAGCTCTACTCTAGTTTCTTTGGGTTGTTCACAGCTACATAGTGGTACAGAACCACAAGGAGGAATAAAGACACCCCCAGCATGTTGGCGAAGATGGCCAGCTGCACGTCAGTCACCATTCTGTACAGGAGAGTAGAAACATACATATTACCACAACGTTTCATGCGTTACAAACATGACATGCCCTCTAAAGCTTGCTACCTAAGTGGGATACACAAACCTTTATCTTAACATCAGCACCGACTGATAGGGGGTCGTCATATGTAATGCATGAGGGCATGCAACTAAACCTCAGCTAACTACATTGCCTGCTAACGTTAGCTACCATACATTCATTTACTAACCAGGTAACGAAACTAACATTAAAGGTTACTAGTAGGTTAGCAATCCAAGCAATGAAGAGAACACCTAGCTATTTATTCAACTAGCTAGCTAACAACCCTAATGTACAGTACATACAGATATAGCTAGCTAGCAAGCATCCAGATTACCAGCATTGGACAGGACAACTAGCTAGAAGGCACTAACTTCCTTGACCAAATAATATTACATAAAAAAAATTCTAACGCAACTAACCTAATTTCTTGTTAATGTGTAGCTTATGTATTCTGTTGCCGATTGAGTTTTGTCGTCAGATGTGTTACCAGTTTTGCTCTATATGGTATGGGTATGACGCCGTCACCGCTTTTCCAGGACAATCACTTCCGCATAGAACACAGAGCCACGTCACAGTACCGATAGGGGCGGGGCCATATTCGTACATTTTACAGAACCACTATCTGTAGCTTTCGTGCTATTTTTTTACAATTAATGTATAACATAGGCCAATCTACAAAATAGTATAGTCCCAAATATTTATCTAGAATAAAATCATTGTTGAAAATTACAAGTTGTTGTTGTTTTTAGATCAGAGTGAATTAGTCCTCCTCGACAGAGGGGCGCAGGAACGGTGTACCAAGAGTAGTCTTGTCTCTGATAGAGAGGAGTGGCCGAGCGAGCGCCCAGCGGCGGATCTGTCGCCTGGCCGGCGTGAGAGCGGTAGCTGGTTAGCTAGCTAGGTAGATGGTGCTTCACTGCCGCGGTACACGGAACAGAGATCTGGGCGCGGAAGAGCTTATATTCAAATAGCTAGTTAGCAGTAGAGCCTGTGAGCTGCTGCACCACCATGGCTCTGTATGAGTATGTCAACCAGGACCAACTGTCGGGCTTCGACAAGTACAAGGTAACGGGAGAAAGCGGTCCGTCTGCTCCGCACTGCTGTAGTGGAGTTGCGGTTAACGCAGCGCATGTGATTAGCATGCTAACCTGGTTAGCTTAGTAGTTTATTATATTTGTTTGCTGCTGACACAACACCCACATCTGGGTTTGGAATTTACAGGACATGAATTTACCCAAAGTCAGTCAATATAGATTAGTTCAAATACTGTAACCGGCTTAGACATTAGTTGTGTGTTATCATCTGACCTTTTAGGACTGGCTAACCTCCTAGCTGTCAGGATCTGTGACATTTGAAAGCACCGCGTTCATGTCGGTACAGTAATTGTGTGAGCATAGCTAAGCATCAGCCAGGTCAAGCATGGTGATTACCTTATGTGTTGCTATCCGAAACTAACCGATCGGCCGCAACTATCGCATCAAATGTCCCGCTAAAGAATGTATATAAAGTTAATTAGCTCCCAGATTAGGTATTTAGTTGCCTTTAATTAGTTAACTTAGGTAACGAAACGCAAGATCGCATGAATTGACGCCGGTTAGCTTTTAGTAGAGCTCTGGGTTGGGTCCGAGTTAGGGAGGTGACATAAAGGAATGAGATTTTGCGACGTTAGTGAGCCACCTAGCTGTCAAATTGTCCACATGAATACTGTGTTATGGTTGATCTATGAGCATCCGTTAATAATCGGTCAGATTTGGGATGGCAACAACACTTATGCCAGAAATGTGCAACCACAACACTCAACATTGCACTGTGTTTAAAAGTCAGTTTGCGTCTCTTTGAATGTTGCTGCCGCCCTACAACCATGGAGCTGTTTGTCTCTGTGTTTGAGTCCTATTTTGCACCCGACCACGTTGTATCTGGAGTCCAAAGTTGCGCTCTGTTGTGACACCATGTAGACACTTGAGACAATAACCTGTTACACACACACACACACACACACACACACACACACACACACACACACACACACACACACACACACACACACACACACACACACACACACACACACACACACACACACACACACACACACACACACACAGAGTCGACGGCCAACAGTCACGGGGGGGGTTGAGTGACAGAGCATTGGAGTGAAAAGAGCGAAAGTGAGTCACACTGATCCTCTCTTTATCAGCCACTTGTGTGTTGGTGTGGGCCTGTGTGTATATTGTAGGGCTGGGCGGTGTGTCATATTTGTCTATATACCAGCTCTCATGCTAAGACCTGTCAGGGATTTTACTTAACCTTCATTGCGTTTGTATTATTACATGTGATACGAAAGTCCTGTGCATGTAATGGCCAATGTTATAGTTGAATCCGATCGCTGCTCATCGTCACTCTTTCTCAGCTTTCAAGCTCTGAGCTCACACTGCTGAAGGCCTTTCACTCTGCCAAAAGGCCAACTAGATCTTGTTATCAATTTATTAATGGCGTTACATTCTAATTGAATTGGCCTTCAACTCGTTTGTAGTTGTCACAAGTTTAGAAATAGGTATGATTTGTATTTATTAGCAGTATCCAAGAATGTATGAATTGTTGTGAACACCCTACCCCAAATAAAAGCCAAAGATGGATGACAATGTTTGCGCCTGCAGGTTTTGTTCTACTTCCTGACTGCAGCAGTGTGTTGCCCAACTGTGACTGATTAGCGAGACAAACAGATGTTAGACAGGTGTGCTTGAAAATTGAGACCATTTGGAATCCATACTTGGTTTAAAATTGAAGTAGGTAGTATCATCAAATAGCTGGAGTTCATGCTTTAGTCTGGTTCAACGTGAGTATCAAGGAGTTGACAGAGCATGCATTTTCTTCCAACCTGCTAGATATTCCTCCCTCAATTGTTTATTCATTGTTATCCCATCTTCGTCCACTTATCCGGGGTCGGCTCGCGGGGGCAGCTCCAGCAGGGGACCCCAAACTTCCCCTTCCCGAGCCACAATAACCAGCTCCGTCTGGGGGATCCCGAGGCGTTCCCAGGCCAGGTTGGAGATATAATTCCTCCACCTAGTCCTGGGTCTTCCCCGAGGCCTCCTCCCAGCTGGGCTTGCCTGGAACACCTCCCTAGGGAGGCTCCCAGGGGGCATCCTTACCAGATGCCCAAACCACCTCAACTGGCTCCTTTCTACACGAAGGAGCAACTGCTCTTCTCCAAGCTCCTCACGGATGACTGAGCTTTTCACCCTATCTCTAAGGGAGACGCCCGCCACCCTCCTGAGGAAACCCATTTTGGCCACTTGTACCCTGGATATCGTTCTTTTGGTCATGATCCAGCCTTCTGGCTCAGCTCTTTTTTTCATCACAACGGTGCGATAAATTTAATGTAATACCGCCCACTGCGCCGATTCTTCTACCAATCTCCTGCTCCATTGTTCCCTCACTCGTGAACAAGACCCCAAGGTATTTGAACTCCTTCACTTGGGGTAAGGACTCATTCCATACATGGAGTAGGCACTCCATCGGTTTCCTGCTGAGAACCATGGCCTCAGATTTAGAGGTGCTGATCCTCATCCCAGCCGCATCACACGGCTGCGAACCGATTCAAAGAGTCCTGAATGTCACAGGCCGATGATGCCATCAGGACCATATCATCTGCAAAAAGCAGCGATGAGATCCTCAGCCCACCGAACTGCAACCCATCCCCACCCCGACTACGCCTCGATATCCTGTCCATAAATACTACAAACAGGATTGGTGACAAAGTGCAGCCGTGGCGGAGGCCAACCTTCACCTGAAACCAGTCCGACTTACTGCCGAGAACCCGGACGCAGCTCTTGCTGTGGTCATACAGAGATTGGATGGCCCTAAGAAGGGACCCCATACTCCCATAGCACCTCCCACAGTATCGCCGTCTAAGTTAGAGCCGGAGGATACTGGAGGATGATGGGTGATTGTTGTTGATTTCCCAGGTGGAAGTTGTTTATGTAGTCAAACAACTCCACAGTCACATAGCCCCGGGGATTGATGAGATCCCTCCAGATCTCATCCACAGCTCTGGGTGGGGAGGGGCTGTCTTGGATGACACGCCTCTTCAACATTGCGTGGAAGTCTGGGACAGTGCCAAAGGAGTGGCAAACCAAGGTGGTGCTTTCCCTGTTCAAAAATGGGGACCAGAGGGTGTGTGCCAATTACAGGGTTAAGGAGGGTTTGGCCGATAGTCGAACCTCCAGTTGAAGAGGAACAATGCAGATTCCGTCCTGGTCGTGGAACAACGGATCAGATGTTCATTTTTATATATCAACTAAATACAGAATCCTACCCACTTTATTTCAACTGTACACTTTTAGTTATTATTAAATTATATTTATATTCAAATTACATTTCCATGATCTAACAAAATGGATCTAGAGCAGGGACAAGTGCTTTTGGTTCTGGTGGGACAAGCCACTTGGATTTTAGTCCTGGTATCAGAGCAGCATGGAAGAAGGCCCTCCCCCTGACTTAATAATCACCCAACCTAGCTCAGGGCCCTGGTGGATATGTTAACCTAGCTCAGGGCCCTGGTGGATATGTTAACCTAGCTCAGGGCCCTGGTGGATATGTTAACCTAGCTCAGGGCCCTGGTGGATATGTTAACCTAGCTCAGGGCCCTGGTGGATATGTTAACCTAGCTCAGGGCCCTGGTGGATATGTTAACCTAGCTCAGGGC
>JACXGM010021322.1:0-17317 GCA_016801145.1 Umbra pygmaea
AAATTTGTTGTTGTTTTGTTGTGCTGCTTTTCTGTAGCCCAGGTCAGGCGCTTCTGCCGCTGTTTCTGGTTCAAAAGTGGCTTGACCTGGGGAATGCGGCACCTGTAGCCCATTTCCTGCACACGCCTGTGCACGGTGGCTCTGGATGTTTGTACTCCAGACTCAGTCCACTGCTTCCGCAGGTCATCCAAGGTCTGGATTCGGTCCTTCTCCACAATCTTCTTCAGGGTCCGGTCACCTCTTGTTGTTGTGCAGCGTTTTTTGCCACACTTTTCCTTCCCACAGACTTCCCACTGAGGTGCCTTGATACAGCACTCTGGGAACAGCCTATTTGTTCAGAAATTTCTTTCTGTGTCTTACCCTCTTGCTTGAGGGTGTCAATGATGGCCTTCTGGACAGCAGTCAGGTCGGCAGTCTTACCCATGATTGCGCTTTTGAGTAATGAAACAGGCTGGGAGCTTTTAAAAGCCTCAGGAATCTTTTGCAGGTGTTTAGAGTTAATTAGTTGATTCAGATGATTAGGTTAATAGCTCGTTTAGAGACCCTTTTCATGATATGCTAATTCTTTGAGATAGGAATTTTGGGTTTTCATGAGCTGTATGCCAAAATCATCAGTATTAACACAATAAATGACCTGAAATATTTCAGTTGGTGTGCAATGAATCTAAAATATATGAACGTTAAATTTTTATCATTACATTATGGAAAATAATGAACTTTATCACAATATGCTAATTTCCTGAGAAGGACCTGTATGTAGTCCGACTAATCCAACGTTTTCCTACTGCCAGATTTATTAGAAGATCACATGAAAAATTTAGGAGTAAATGCTATTTGCCCAAATGTTGTGAACTACATGTTGATGAGAGAACTAAAGTATTCAGTTGTAATGCATAATGCAATATTTTCAGTTAATATGATATATAAAAATAAGGTGTGAATCTGTCTTTTGGTTAGTCAGGATCATTTTAAACTGTAAAAAATTTAGTGAGTGTTGTAACGTCAGAAATACACAGAAGTCCTCGAATGGTTCAATAATGCACAGACTACGTTTAGAGATTTTACGGTAACACCGGCATTCAAAAACACATTTTTCAATCCCCAGTTCGATTATTATTTACTATGATAAATTTACAAAGTATAACGACATTAGAACAAAATATATCCTAATTACTCAATGAACAATGACAGATGTTTGTCGAATGCTTGCATTTTTCTAATGCTTATTTTTAATTTACAAGTGTCAATTGAGAATAATCACTACAATATCCTTCAGATTTGATTACTATACAACTTTTCACACAGCATTCTAAATACTTATTTTCCTCATTGTAAAGCAGCAAGTTCATTTATTATATTAGAATGCAGGTAAGATTTTTGGAAAGTCTGCATTTTTTTTGTGATTGCGTGTGTCTATGTTTTGCACACCTTTTTTGACAAATTTCACTTGTTAATTTCAGTTAAGAAAATCACTTTTTTTAAATGTACACATTTTTCAACCTTTCAAGAAAACAAGAAATATGGAGATCAGAAGCTAGTAAATATATTGAGATATTAATATTGGCCATTTCATCTAGCCATAACAACAGGTGTATCTGGGGCCGACACCCTCAGATTGTGCTCTGGGCAGGACGGGGGGAGAGGTTGGATAATCTGGCTAATCCCAGAAAGAACTCTGCCATGCTCCGTTTCCTCGCTGTTCTTCCCTGTCTGTCTGTCTGCTTCTTCCATTTTGTTTGCTGGTGTCTCTGTCTGTCTGATCCTCCTCTCTGTCTGCTCCTCCTGTCTGTCTGCTCCTCCTGTCTGTCTGCTCCTCCTGTCTGTTTGCTCCTCCTGTCTGTTTGCTCCTCCTGTCTGTCTGCTCCTCCTGTCTGTCTGCTCATCCCCATCTGTCAACTTCTCCCCGTCTGTTTGCTTGCTGTTTATTTTTGCGTTCTGTTTTCACATGATGTTTTCTTAAACGACTCCTCTGTGTGTGGTTATTGTGTAAGATGTGGTTTCTGTGGGTTTGTATTAAAGGCTTGCTTTCCAGATGTAGTGGGAGAGCTGTTACTCCTAAATCAGAGGGTGAAGAATGTCACAGTAAAGAGACTGTTGGGGGGTTTATTTTGGCCATCGTGCTCCTACATTGGAATGGGCCTGTACTCTGGCTCCTCTCAGTCCTCGTTTGGATTGATGGATACTGGTTTCATGGACTTCTGATACCTACCTCATAGTTCTTAGTCTTGTAGTTGTGGTCAGACTGTGCGTTGTGTTAATTGATTGCACATGGAGAAAAGAGAGTTCACATGGTTTTACGTGTGCAACAAGCAGGGAGAAAGAGAATAGTAACATTGGAATCCATTTATGGAAGGACAGCATGGTTCAAACGTGATGTCACCACCAAACTACATCTCTCAACACCTCATTCTTCCACTCCTAATGTCTTCCTCCTCCCCTCCTCTCTCTTTTAGTCTGTCACTTTGTATCCCTCCATCAACCCTTCCTGTTCCCTCTGTTTGACTGGGTTTTAATATGGCCTCTCCAACAGAGACGAAGGCAGGGTTGCTCACTGCTCATCTGCAGACCCACTAAAGGTCCGCCCAGAGCACCAACACAATGCCAGTGTGTTACAGTCTACAGTGGGGAGAACAATTATTTGATACACTGCTGATTTTGCAGGTTTTCCTACTTACAAGCATATAGAGGTCTGTCATTTTCATCAAAGGTACACTTCAACTGTGAGAGCCGGAATCTAAAACAAAAATCCAGAATATCACCTTGTATGATTTTTTAATAATTAATTTGCAGGACATAAGTATTTGATCACTAGCCTGACTTCGTCATACTCATATTCTAGTCAGAATGTGAGTCTGATACTGCTTCATAGGGCTTTGATTATGAGGCTTGTCTTAACCGAAAAAAAACTTGTAAGTGACAAATTCCGTAGGAAGGACGGCAAACACATCTTTACACTCGACAAATGCCTTGATTGCAGTTCTCTGTTCGTCTTTTAGAATCAATTCGCTGTCGATTTCTTTTACAACAGACGCGATAGCGAAATCTATACATCTCAATTCTTCAACTGCAGTCATCTTTGTTGTAAACCAGTTCAAACCAAGCGCTCTTTGATGACGTGATGAATACTTAACTGCAGATCATCTGTCCATCATCGTATAAAGCCCGCCCTGACAATTTGATTGGCCCCACGATTTCTGAACTGAGCATAATTACTCCTCAATGGATCAAGTCCAGACTGAACTTCCAGACCAAAAAATGTTGTGGGCGGGGTTCGGGCTGGCATCCATGCTATTTGATCACCTAACAACCAGTAAGAATTCCAGCTCTCACAGACCTGTTAGTTTTTCTTTAAAAGCCCTCCTGTTCTCCACTCATTACCTCTATTAACTGCACCTGTTTGAAATCGTAACCTGTATAAAAGACACCTGTCCACACATTCAATCAAACAGACTCCAACCTCTCCAATGGCTAAGACCAGAGAGCTGTGTAAGGACATCAGGGATAAAATTGTTAAAGGCTGGGATGGGCTACAGGACAATAGGCAAGCAGCTTGGTGAGAAGGCAACAACTGTTGGTGCAATTATTAGAAAATGTCTGAAGTTTGCCAATGACCATCTGGATGATCCAGAGGAGGAATGGGAGAAGGTCATGTAGTCTGATGAGACAAAAGTAGATCTCAACTGTGAAGCATGGAGGTGGAAACATCAAAATCGGCAATGTATCAAATACTTGTTCTCCCCACTGTATGTACATGTGTATGTATACACGTTTTGGTTTAACAGAACGTATTAGGACCAGAAGTCTTCACAATGATAGTAATACTTAACAAAATGCCCATATTAGGACCTTTTGCCGGTTCCTTTGAGGACAAAGTCAATTTCTGGCTTAGGGGTTATGTTTAGGGCCAAGGTTACAATTAGGTTTAGGGTTACAATTTAGGGTACTTTCAAGTTCAGGCATTATAGGTTTTAGGCATTAGGGGAAGGTTACATTTTATCATAAATTTTGGGTTATTGAGGTTAGGGTTATGTTAAGGTAAGGGTTAGTTTAAGGTTAGGATTTGCGCTAAGGTTAGGGTTAAAGGTAAGGTTAGGTATTATGGATTTTCATGTTTCCTGGTCCACACAAAGTTAGCTGTACACAAAAGGTCAGAGATGAAAAAAGTTGGTTGGTCAACAACGATTATTTGGTCAGATGAAATGGTGATAACAGCCAAGAAGAAGGGCCAATTTCATTTTATATAAAATATAAATGCAACACTTTTGTTTTTGCCCCCATTTATCATGATCTAAGACTTTTTCTATGTACACAAAAGGCCTGTTTCTGTTTATTATTCACAAATCTGTCTAAATCTGTCACATCCAGCCCAGCATGGACATGTTGTGGAACTGAGATAAGGACTCATTATTTGTATATGTATTCATGTTTATTTGTGGGGATTTATGTTCTATTTTGTATACATGGGTTTTTGGATATTAATATTATGGGGGATTGTGTAAGTGTGGCGCCTTACCCTCGTTCACTTAGTGCTATTTGGGACTGATTGTGATTATTTACTTCAGTTGCATTCAGCCGGTTATTTTTGTCTCTATTTAGCCCAGGTGAACGACAGGAGGGTGCGAGTCATTATATATCTGTTACTGAGGGTTGCTGTCCCTCCAGGAGTTATTCAATGAATATGTAAGTTTGTGAAAAGAGTGCTAGTGTTAGAGTCGCAATGCGTACACTCTTTATGGATTTAGTGTAAGCATCCATGCCAATTTAGAGCACGTTGTAATTGTTTAAATCTATATACCGTTGGGTGATTCACAACCCTTGTTACCTGCAACTGCATATCATCATGTGTACGTTGTCTGGGCGGCCTGATCAAGTAAACTTTCCTCATTCATCTACTCTGCCTTTGGTCTCCCTCTCCACACCACACAACCGTGACAAAGTCTGTGTTAGTGAGCACTTCTCATTTGCCGAGATTATCCGTCCACCTCACAGGTGTGGAATATCAAGATTCTGATTAGACAGCATGATTATTGCACAGGTGTCCTTAGGCTGGTCACAATAAAAGGCCACTCTAAAATGTGCAGTTTCATCTCACAGCAGTGCACAATGCCACAGATGTTGCAAGTTTTGAGGAAGTGAAACTGACAACTCCCACACAGTGATTTAAAGCAACAACAGGTGGATTCAGCACCACGGCCAGCTCTGCTACGGAGCTGGCCATGGTGCTGAATTTACCTGTTGTGACTTTAAATCACCACACCCTCAAAACTTCAAGCTATAATCTGCTACTTCTTAGATGTTGATCAGCCAATTCAAATATAGAAAAGTAAGTGTTCCTACATATCCAGAGGAACATATTTTACATTGCAGGTCAAGAAAGTGTAATATTTATGACAAATGTCACTAGTTTACTTCTCCATCCCTAATTAGATAATGAAAGAAACACGTTTGTTAAAGCGAATGCAATAGCCGCATGTTTGTGTTCGCATTTGCACTAAGCATTGCAGACTTTTTGTGTAAGATGAGAATGTCTGTTTGAAGTGACTTTCTCCAAACAGGGATAATGACCTAATCATAGATTATGCTGTTAAGGTATTTGATTGTTTTTTATAATTGGCACACAATTATAGCTGTACTAGGGTGATATCAGATATGATGGGCCAAATAAGGTTATGGCGACATATTGCTTTAAATTTATACAACCAATCACAATAACTTTATTTTACAGCCAATCACATTGTTGCTTCAACAGTTTTTGACATGTAACAGTAGTTTTGATTGGTCTGAGTTTTCTAAGATGGGCAGGGTAGGGTTTTACATGAAGCTTGTCAGAGAAATTGCAAGGTAAGTGAGCCTGACAGTAAATTTCATTCATCACTAATAAGGGTACTAAAGCAATTATAAAGAAGCTTATTTTAAAACGATTATACTTTTTCACAATTAAAATATAAAGTTGCATTTATACGGTGCATTTATACCAGCTGTGGTGCATTTATACCAGCTAAGGTGTATTTATACCTGCTACGGTGCATTTATACCTCTTTAGTTTTAGGCAGACAAATTTTGATCCTCTAATTGGTCTTTTGATCAAAAATGTAGCAAAATATCTGAAATGGGCTGTGTGTTTCAGGTAAATTCAGCCATTGCGGTGTCATTTAGGTTTGTGTGTTATTAAAATGACTGCTAATTCTTAAAAGTAACGTGACATACTGCAATATAAAATGTGTTAATAAAAAGCAACACTATTCTATTACAAATGTGTTGACAACCTGCAGTGGTTTATTGTAAAAAAGGCCCTTGCATTACTGCAGTGGTCCTCAAACCTCTCCTGGGGACCCACAGCTATGCCATGTATTAGATGTATCCCAGAGCTAGCACACCTGAATCAACCTGTCAACTAATCATCAACAACATACCCACTTGCATCACCGGAGCTAGTTCAAGGCTACAAAAAAATGTGAGACGTCTGGGGATCCCCCAGGAGAGGTTTGAGAACCACTGCATTACTGTATTGATTTACAACCGACACCAGACTAAGAGGATTTTCAAAGTTTATATGATCTGATATTCTCAGCCATCATGAGAGATTATTTTGTGTGTGTATGTGTGCGTGTGCGTGCGTGTGTGTCTGTGTGACTAATCATGTAAATGTAGTGAGGGAAGCTGTGCCGTAGGGGAACAATACCCTGCCCCCACTCTGGTGTCTGTCCCACGCCACCCCTCTGCTCCTCTGGCTTCCTTAGCTTCCTCCTAGCTTCTTGACAGCTGGTCCACTGGGTCTCAGATACTCTGGGATAAGAGGATTTACTGCCACAAATGACCAGCCATCAACTTCATTTAGCAACACAATATTTTCATGTTTCTTTGTCATTTTGTGTTATTTGACTGGTTTGACTGTATGTTTGTGTGTGTGTGTGTGTGTGTGTATATGTGTGTGTATGAATTCACATCCTATTAACCTTGTTGGGAGCAAATAAATCCCCACATGGATAGTAAATCAGGGAGAATCTGACCTTGTGGGTGACTGTTCGCTGATCCCCATGGGGAAAACAGCTATTTCTGATTAAGTGTTAAAGGGGAATAACAGCAAATATGGAAAATGTGTTAAGGTTCATAAATCCCTATCAGCCACTGTTGGATAGAGTGTCTATGGATGAAGTGTTCTCACTCCAGGTGAGAAGAGTGGATCTCGTGTTAGAGGGACACGTCAGGGTCACATTGGTTCCACATACTGAGGTCCTTGATCAGGGGTAGGCCAACCTTTTCCTAGAGTGCCACAACTGCTGAAGGATGGTGTTCCAAGAGGCTGGGCTGCTTAGGTCTTTTGTCAGACCTTTGATGAACTAAATTCAACATAGCTGCTCTTTTCCATCGGTACAGTGAAATAGAGCCTGACCAATAAATAATTTTTATTATTTAAGCCGATACCGATACAAATATTTAGTGATTTAAAAATCAGATATTCCGATATATTTGCCTAATATTTGCTGAATCAGTCAGTACTCAATAGCCGCAGTTCAGCAGAGGCAGTTTAAAAAAGAAAAATATATATTTTTTAATATTTATTTATCGGCCATTATAATTGCTGATACCGATAGTTTCTGAAAATGCCTAATATCGGCCGATAATTTGGCCCACCGATATATCGGTCGGGCTCTACTGTCAAAGCGCTTCTACAGTACTCCAGGTCTAGGGTTGTATACCACTGTGCTAGATAGAACCCTAGGTGAAATCTTTATGAATAAATATTGTCCCGTTACAGTGAAAAACACACAAATGGGCAATTGCCGTATACGTTTTATGTCATGAATTTCAGTCACAGGTTTAAAAGTTGTTTTTGCTGAACTGACCCCTTTTTAACCAGCAGTGTTGCCTCCCTCTTACTGTACCTGCACTGAATTAACTCTTAAAAGTGCACCTACTGTAGCCTGGTTGATGATTAGAAAGAGACTGCTCTTAAAAACAAACTGAAACAAGTTACATTTGCAATTGTATTAGGATCAAACTGATCAACTTTGAGCATTTCAGCAAATTCGCTCTCGTTTGGGCTAAATGTTGACCATGTGATGTACCGGTACTAGATCTCATGCTATTGTTTCGGTTTACAGTTAGAAATTTTAGTACATGACTCTCAGATGTTGAGGTCCTGTTTATAGTGAGCGTTTTAGTAGGAGAGTCACTTCAAATTGACCAGTTAGGCCTACATGCTGGCTGTATTTAAAAAGTCTTCCAGTCTGTTACTGTCTAATTACTTTCCCAGTCTATTTTCATGATTTGTAGACAAGCATTGCACTCTTTATCAGTCTGTTACATTATAACACATGAACAACATACACACATGCATAAACACAATGGGTCGATGCACGTTAGAGAAGGAACTACGCTCTTGAGGTAATACTCAGAATGACACGGACTTCAATAATGTGTCTGATATCGACTGCCTCCTACATTCACCTGTTCCCTTGACACCAGAATACAGATTATTAGTTAATGATTTATTGAAATACCACACACACTGCTGTTAGACTATTATTTACCAACTAGCCTGTAACTAACTAGCTGGGATTGTAATGATTGGGATTTCTCAAAAGAGATTGTAGTCGTCTGGACTAATCAGCTAAGCTATCCAATGAAATTGACTCCAGCATGATTTGCTGTAACTCTGTGCATGGAGTCCTTTCTACCCCCCCTTCCCAAATAATGTACTGTAATTTTTTCCATATGAAATAATCTCTACACCCCCCTACATGATTTACTGTAGCTCTAGATGTACCACATCTAGGATGGGTCTGTTCTCAACATGTCGGAAACATCAACAAAGTCATAAATATCTGTTTGTACTTTCTAATAAAGCATCTGTTTTAAAGTATGTGAGCTAATGGATTGTTTCTAGATTTGATTCATGTGAGGGACTTGATCAAGGCTGGACACGTTTCATGTAGTATATTTCTATACAGTTTTATGATCATAGCAATACTGTTATTGTGATTTTATGTTTTTCAGACCACTATAAAACGCGTTCCAACTTATTATGCAAATTATATTTTACACTGATTTTCCTAAATAGTTGATGCAAATGACAGTCAGTATAATTTTCAAGTCACCAACCGTTACTGTACGTACACACCGCCACAGACTTGAGCTTCCAAAGAAGCTCTGGACGCCCTGTCAAGGACGCTTGTCAAAAAAGTATAAGGAAGCTTTAGACGCTTTGGGCGCTCTGACGTGGTATGATTAGACTGTAAAAAATAGGGCAGGACTAGCATACGTAGCCTTAAATATATCGTGAGCAAATGAATTGCATTCCCGCTTAAATCGAGGGAACATATTTCCAATAAGAGTTGAACTCATCCTCATATGTGTATCACCGGATCATTATGGATCATCGGGAAGTTGTTGTGTTTGGTGCTGCTTTATTGTATTTGCGGAGAAGACCTCGACGTCGTACTCGGAGACTTGGGTTCATGACACACTCCAGGACCGTCATCAAAGGATGTCTATATTTCGATTGGTTGCTGGTCGTTAGCCGCTGAACCACGTCATAGCTTATTACCATAAAGTTGAACAAACTTCAACTTTTCTGCTTGACGCTCTGGTCGCTCAACACGCCCAAAACGCGACGCCGACTGATTTGCCGGTCCTTGCAGCTGAGAGAAGCTGGCTTCCATTGAAAATGAATGACTTCCGGTAACTTTGGAAGCTCAAGTCTGTGGCGGTGTGTACGTACAGTTAGGGCATAAGTCGAATTTCATTGAACAAACCACCCAATGAAAACAGTATTTTTTTCAAAAATCAAAATCCACTCTTCCAAATTATTATGCACAACACAGTTTCAAAACATTTTATAGGTTGTAAAGAACTGAAAATGGTCATTTGTTGAATTTGCAGCATTATGAGGTCATATTAACTGAAATAAAAAGCTATTATAATCAAACACATCTGAACAGGGCAAGTTGCATGTTAACATATGACCCATTCTTTGAAATCACCTGCCTCCAACCCTCATAGATCTTTTGTTTTAGGATTCTCCAAATGTTCTCAATAGGGTTGAGGTCAGGGGAGGTTGGGGGCCACACCATGAGTTTCTCCTTTTATGCATATAGCAGCCAATGACAGGGGAATTCTTTGCAGCATGAAATGTTTTTTGTACCATGGAAGAAAGTGGTCAGTCAGAAAGTCTATATACTTTGTAGAGGTAATTTTTTCACAGATTTAGGGACCCTAAAGGGTCTCTCCCCAGCTCTCTCCCCATGATTCCAGCCCAAAACATGACTCTGCCACCTCCTTGCTGAAGTCACAGCCTTATTGGGACATGGTGGCCATCAACCAGCAAAACCAGCAGCTTCAAATAACTGTTTGCTGCTTTTTGATGGCATTTTAGCAGCTGCTCTCTTAATCCGATGAATTTGTCTGGCAGTAACCTTCCTCATTATCCCTTTATCTGCATGAACCCATCTGTGCTCTGAATCAGCCACAAATCTCTTCACAGTATGATGATCACACTTAAGTTTTCATGAAATATCTAATGTTTTCATGCCTTGTAGCCTGGTTAACACCAGACCTTTCTTAGTTCTGACTGAGAGTGGGTCTGGGCAAGGTTCATTCACAGCGTATTTCCAAAAAGGCGTCACCAATGGACGCTGCTCAAATGTCTCTCGGCGCAATTGGACATATCAGACTTTTGCAGAGTCGGCAAGACCGAGACAACATCTTTTTTTTAGATAGGAAGGCTTTGAGTGTTGTTCTTTGCTCGGTTATTAACAAAAAGGAAACATTCAAATCGCTTAAAAACAGACCCGATAGCTGATTCGAACGAGTGATATTTTGGATGTTCTATTGTAGCAGCCATCATTGTAATTGTCTGCTTCAACCAATGACAGTATAAAGCTGCACTATAGTCATCGTATAAAGCCCGCCTCAACGGTTGTGATTGGTGCCTCGATTTGGAAAAATTGGAAATGGGCTTGAATGTGCTCTTGGCCAGACTGACTTGCAGAGCACATCTAAATTTGCCGGAAGTCTGTCAGGATTCTCCCAGGCTACATGCCTTGGCCAAGGCATTGCACTATTTGACGCTTTTTGTTGCAGAGAGATCCTTTTGATTTCTCATGTTGCTTGAAACCTGTGGCCTGCTTAATAATTTGGAACATCCATCTTAAGTAGTTTTCCTTTAATTGGGCTCACCTGGCAAACTAATTATCACAGGTGTCTGAGTAGCGTGATATCTGTATTAGTAGTTTGAAGTTTGGGTGTACACTCTGTCTAAAGCATTCAAGAGCATATTATTTCTAGAATCTATTTACGTTGTGCAAACTCCCTACCTTTTGTCATATTCTTACCATTGTACTATCCTGAAACATTCATCATTAAATTCAACAAACCATCAACAGCCTGCTTGGTCTCTCTCCTTCAACACCAACAATCTGTGACAAACCCAAACTACTCTTAGTTGTAGACCTTACCAAAGAGATGAGTCTTTCGTAATTGCTTAAAATTTGAGACTGAGTCTGTGCTTCTAACATGTATTGTTAAGTCATTCCATGGGGCTTAATAATAAGAGAATGCCAGCTGTTTTTTTTTTTTTAATTGTAGGTACAATAAAAAGGCCTATGTCGTGTGACCGTAGTGTACATTAGGGGTGGCACGGTTCACAAAACCCACGGTTCGGTTTGTATCACGGTTATAGGGTCACGGTTTTCAGTTCTGTATGGTTCTTGTTGTTATTTGTTCTTTTAATCTTAACACTCCAGAAATATACTCCAGCATATGATATATAGCTTAATTATCCACAATTTAGGATACAGTATTAAAAGATAGTTATATCATGTAGGCTAATCATGCAACAATAGAATTTGAAATGTTACAGAATAACAATTGAAATAACTTGCATTTATCAAACTTCCAATTTCAGTGTAGCACTTACAAAAATACACATGATGTGACCTTGCAGTACTCCACACTCCACCATTGATGAGTGATTGGCTCCGCTCGCGGGATCTCAAAATCTGACGAAAATCTTTTAAACTGTCTTTTGTCGATCTGAAATGAAGACAGATTCAGCAACTGTATGGCCTATTTCTCGCTTACAATGTTTTCAGAAACACGTTTCAGTGAACTATTTTGTAAAATATATTTTCGTATTCAGAACGCCATTAGAGTCTGTTTAGAAATTGGGGAGCAGCAAGACCCAGGTAACTCATTCGTCCAATCAGCTGCCATGTGTTCCGTTAGTCACGCTCATCCCGCTTGTCATTTCTGGTAAGTGTTTTAACATAGGTGTTGAAAGTGTTCACAACGGCAGTAAGTGGTTTGTGCACATTAGCAGTGTACCGACGAACCGTGCGACGCACACGCACCAAACCGAGACAAGCAAACTGAACGGTTTGGATGTTTTTTCTTGAACCGTGCCACCCCTATTGTACATAGGTATGTACGACAGGACCAATTCAGAGAGATAACCAGGCGCACGTTTATGTAATGCTTTGTAGGTTAATAGCAAGATTAAGGTTAAAGTCTTTATTTTCTGAGGATTGGCCATCCACACACACACACACTGATATCTTTTGAATAGATTGGATGTAAACCAGGCATGAACATGACCGCGTAGACCAATATGTCTTCCCAGTCTCTCTAATAGAAGTGAGTGAACAATTGTGTCGAAGGCAGCAGTAAGGTTGAGAAAACAAAAACAGATGCAGATCCTTGGTCCGATGTCACCAGAAGGCCATTAACTTCTCAAGTGCAGTCTCAGTGCTCTTATGGGGTTGAAAGCCAGACTGGAGCACCTCATATAAATATTATTTGTCTTAAGGAAAACAGTGAGTTGTTGGGAAGCAACTTTCTCCAGAATTATTTTGAGGAACGGGAGGTTCAATATTGCTCGATAATTGCTTAGATCATTGGGATCAAGATTTGGCTTTTTTAAAAGAGGCTTTATAACTGCCACTTAGGAAGCTTGGAACACGTCCGGAGGACAGAGAACAATTTACTAGGTTCAGTATAGGTGGGCCAACCAAAGGAAGTAGCTCCTTAAGTAATTTAGTTGGAATAGGGTCCAGTTGACAGCTGTTAGGTTTAGAACCCATTACTAATTTTGTGAATGTGCCAAGGGATACAGGGTTAAATACTTAAAGTGTACTAGTTGATCTATGGTCCGGGCAGTTCTGTGCAGTCATAGGACAAAAGTTTTGTGGAGAAATATGTTTTGGTTGGGAGGAGTCCTCATTTGTTTCCTGATGATCAAGATCTTACCGTTTGAGAAGTTCATGAACATATCACAGCTGAAGGGAAGGCCAACATCACTTGTGGAGTGCTGCTTCTTCATCAGCTTTGCAAACATGTCAAACATAAATTTGGAATTGTTTTTGTTATCCTCAATTAAGTTGGTAAAATAGATTGATTGAGCAGAGAGCACTTTTCAATATTTTATCATACTATAATTTAGCCTGGGAGAACCCCGATGGACTTACGGCAAATTTAAATTTGCTCTGCAAGTCAGTCTGGCCAAGAGCTCATTCAAGCCCATTCCCAATTTTTTCAAATCTAGGCAACAATCATAACCGTTGAGGCAGGCTTGATACGATGACGATAGCACAGCTATATACTGTCATTGATTGAAGCAGATGGCTGCTGCAATAAAATATCCCCAATATCACTTGTTCGAATCAGCTATCGCGTCTGTTTTAAGCAATTTGAACGTTACCTTTTTGTTAAAAACCGAGCAAAGAACAAAACTCGAAGCCTTCATATCTAAAAAAAGATGTTGTTGCGGTCTTGCCGACTCGACTCGGCAAAAGTCTGATATATCCAATTGCGCCGAGAGGCATTTGAGTGGAATCCGTTTGTGACGCCCATTTGTAAATGAGCTGTGAATGAACCTTGCCCAGACCCACTCTCAGTCAACTGTAATTACAATCTATTCTAAATATTTCCAACTTGGTGGAGCGCCATTTCCTTTCCAGTATTCTGCAGGCTTGCTTAACGGATCTGGTGTTGTCTGTCTACAAGGGAGCTAACTATTTGTAGTGTATTTGCATTATTTTTAGCGGTGCGACTACATCCAAGGTATTATGCAGGGTTAACTCCAGGTCCTCTTTTAAAGTGTTGATGTATTTACTTTGACATCCTTGGGTAGGTGGAGGGATTCCAGAAGTGTGTTTAAGAATCGTTGGTCTGTCCCAGAACCCATATTACGTCCCGTAAATGTACTTGGTTGGAGCACAAGCAAGCTTAGTGTTTGGACAGCAAATGTAATAAAATGATGGTCTGATATTCCAGGTTTATAAGGGAATAGAGTTAGATCCACAATATCCATTTCATGGGACAAAATGAAAATCCAAGGTATGATTGTGGCTGTGCTTAGTTTCCAAAACATGTTGGATAAACCAACATGTTTTGGTCAATAATGGCTCCAAAAGGCTTTTTGGAAAAGGTCATTAGACTTCTCTGTGAATATTGATGTTGCCAAAAACTAAAATATTATCTGTCCTGACTACAAGGTCTGTAAAAAATTCTGGGAACTCATTATGGAACGCTGTATATGATCCAGGAGGCCTATAAATAGACACTATGAAAAATGATTGAGGATGCTACATCAATTTCATTAAAAAAATACAGCAAAAGGGAGAAACCCAACAATTTTTTGGTGTGTAAATTGAGTTGGTGTTATAAATATTAGAAACACCTCCATCTTTGCTGGATGCATTTAGGGCAGTAAAATCATTAGGCTTAAGACAGGTTTCACACTGGCCAATCACATCCAGTTTATGATCAGTAATTATTTCAGTAACTGTAGTTGCTTTTGAAACAATGGATCTTACATTAATGCCTTGTACTCACCTAACTCAACCTAGGCCATTCCAGATAGCCTTCTGGCCCTTGATAGACCAGGTGTGGGGGGTTGGTATGTCCCCACTACCTTCAGTGAGAAGTGGGCTATGATTTATTTCCAGAGAAAAAAGCACTTGCATGACGATTTACGAATATGCAGGACATAGTTGATTTTGAGTTGCTTAACTTTTCTTATTTTGCTTTGTATTCACTTTTTAAAAGTCTACAGCAATCCAGTCAAAATTTAATAAATACAGTCATATGCAAAAGTTTAGGCACCCCTGACAATTTCCATGATTTTCATTAATAAATAATTGGGTGTTTGGATCAGCAATTTCATTTTGATCTAGCAAATAACTTAAGGACACAGTAATATTTCGGTAGCCAAATGAGGTTCATTGGATTAACAGAAAAAGTGCAATATGCTTAAAAATGAAGTTAGACAGGTGCATATATTTGGGCACCCTTGTCATTTTGTTGATTTGAATACCTGTAACTACCTAGCACTAATTAATTGGAACACACAATTGGTTTGGTGAGTTCATTAAGCCTTGAACTTCATAGACCGGTGCATCCAGTCATGAGAAAAGGTATTTAAGGTGGCCATTTGCAAGTTGTTGTTCTCTTTGACTCTGCTCTGAAGAGTGGCAACATGGAGGCCTCAAAACAACTCTCAAATGACCTGAAAACAAAGATTATTCAACATTATGATTTAGGGGAAAGCTACAAAAAGCTATTGCATAGATTTAAGCTGTCAGTGTCCACTGTGAGGAACATAGTGAGGAAATGGAAGACCACAGGCACAGTTCTTGTTAAGGCCAGAAGTGGCAGGCCAAGTGAATTATCAGAGAGGCAAAGCTGAAGGATGGTGAGAATGGTCAAAAACAGCCCACAGACAACCTCCATAGACCTACAACATCATCTTGCTGCAGATGGTGTCACTGTGGATCATTCAACAATGCAGTGCACTTTGCACAAGGAGAAGCTATACGGGGGAGTGATGCGGAAGAAGCCTTTTTTTTTGCACACGCCACAAACAGTTTCGCTTGAGGTATGCAAACGCACATTTGGACAAGACAGCTTCATTTGGAAGGTGCTGTGGACTGATGAAACAGAGATTGAGTTATTTGGTCATAATAAGGGGAGTTATGTATAGTGGCAGAAGAACACAGCGTTCCAAGACAATCACTTGCTACCCACAGTAGAATTTGGTGGAGGTTTCATCCTGCTGTGGGGCTGTGTGGCCAGTGATGATTGCATGGATTCCACTCATATCAGCAGGTACTTGAGAATAATGTAGAGGAATCAGTCACAAAGTTGAAGTTACGCCGGGGCTGGATATTTCAACAAGACAATGACCCAAAACACTGCTCAAAATTTACTTTGGCATTTATTATGCAGAGGAACAAGTACAATGTTGTGGAATGGCCATCCCAGTCCCCAGACCTGAATATCATTGAAAATCTGTGGGGGGATTTGAAGCGGGCTGTCCATGCTCGGCAACCGTCAAACCTAACTGAACTGGAGATTGTTGCAAGGAGGAATGGTCCAAAATACATTCGTCCAGAATCCAGACACTCAGTACAGACTATAGGAAGTGTCTAAAGGCTGTTATTTCTGCTAAAGGAGGCTCAACTAAATATTGATGTGATATTTCTGATGAGGTGCCCAAAATTTATGCACATGTCTAATTTAATTTTGATGCATATTGCACATTTTCTGTTCATCCAATAAACCTAATTTCACTACTGAAATATTACTGTATTTCAGTTATTTTCTAGATCGAAATGAAATATGCAATCAGTTTAATATGGAAGACTGTTGCGTTCAAATCTTTCTAGTTTACTCATTTTGCAAAATGACTTGAAAAGTTTCAGGTAGTTTTTGGAAATGTCAAAATGTATTTCTTAAGTTAGGTTTGTTTGAGTAGGTTTCAATCCTATGTAGCCTGAATACACCTTGTTTGATGTACCTTTTCGCCCTCACTAACAAGCTACTGCAGTGGGTCAAAGCTGGAAACACTTGGTAGACCATGGGTGTATAAGGTGTTATTGTCTCTGTTCCGGCTTCAGAACAATATACGACCAATCAATTTTGAGTGGTCTTGATGTGTTTATAGGCATGGTTATTTACATATGCTTAGCAAGATGCATTGTGTTAATGGGAATATTTATTCGGCCAGATAAACACGTATCTCTGTGTTTAGTGAGTGTGATCTCACTCAGTTACACTGCTGCTGCTTTACATCTTGCTTCTGATAGACTACTATGCTTCCCTCTTATAGGACGATGAAGGGACTGTCTTGCATGTTCACATGATTGGTCTCTGTGCCAACATTGTTCTGTCTCTGTGCTGGCTCTGTCCATGTGCTGGCTCTGTCTCTGTGCTGGCTCTGTCTTTGTGCTGCCTCTGTTTCAATAGAAGGACTCTGTGTCTGTGCTGGGTCTGTCCGTCTGTAACAGGACATTGTGTTTGTGCTGGGTCTGTCTGT
>JACXGM010021323.1:0-17321 GCA_016801145.1 Umbra pygmaea
CGTGTTTTAAGATGCGTTAGACAGCCAATCGCAGGTGACTATGTTGTTACACGCAAATATGCTACATGATTATTGGCTCACAGACGCTTTTGGCACCGAAATTTGGCATCGAAAGATAAATAATTTTTCGATACTCGATAGTATTGGAGTATTTCGGTCGGTGCCATAAAAGTATCGATGTTCGGTGCCCAGCCCTAGAAATGGTTACAGTTTTGATTTATCTTTAGCCACAACTTAAGCCTGGAAGGGAACTTTTTCAAGTCAGACATGATCTTAATGTCAGATGGTAATGAATTTCAAAGCTTACAGCTCTTAACAGAAAAGGCTGTCTTTCCGAAGCTTGTCCTACAATATGGTATTATACACTTGTGATTTGTGGTAACTCTTTTGAGGTTCTGTATTTGGAGAATTTTTCTCAGTGGCTCAGGTCCCAAATTATGAATACACTTAAAAACATAAATTACTAAAGCTTTCAAAGCTTAATATATTATATTTCTTGACAATGTAACAATAGTAGCGGATTGGCTTTTTTTCCATAATTTTTATTGCTCGATTGTAAAGTGAACCAATGTGTTTGTTGCAGACGGAACTGCTTGCGCCCAAGCCGTCATGCAATATGAAATATGTGAAAAGACCATAGCATGCATGTACAGCAGGGCTGCCTGGTTTGGTATGTAGTTTCTGATTATACGCCATCTTGTTGGAGGTTGAAAACAGCTGCAGGTACCAATATCAGAGATTGCTGGCCACACTCTTTTCCATCAGTACGTCTGGTGAATTGTGTCTCTGGTGATCTGTCTCCCCTGCTTGTGTGCAGTCGCCTCAATCCGGAATGGATCCCTGAATACTGTGCTTCTGCCCTTTTTCAATGTCCCGCACAGGTGTGTGTCATCAGTTGATTTTTGGATTCCAGTTATCAACAGGTGCTTTTTATTATTTTTGTCTGTTTAAATCATTAAGTCCCCAGCAAAACACACTATGCAGAGCAACAAGATACTACAACACCACACAAAATTAAGTCAGTAAAAACCCATTACATGCATTAGACTTAAAGCCCCACACAAGAAAAGGAAACATACAAATCAATAAAAGAACATATTAGTGGCACTTGTGACATACACCTAAATATTAAATTGTTCAATGCTCCAAAAGGAAAACCTCAAATATAACCACAGATTTATATCAGCCCCACTGTGACCCAGTCTCAAAATAAATTGCATGGCATGAGCTTAACTGAGATGGAATTCATTGTAGAGCTCCCATACGGAAACTGCTTGTATGCACAAATCTGCACAATGTGGTGTACGGAGATTTTACCTGATCCCTGGACAATGGAATACAATTATATTGTCTGAGGAGTCACTCTATTTCATACATCCTGACAGGTGCATGTTTTGAAAAATGTAGAAGCTCAAAGATGCCTTAAGCCCACAATGCAACTGCTTTAACAACTGTTAAACATTACGGGGGATCCATAATGGAATGGGCAGCCATGTTGTGGGAGTCATTAGGTCTGATGAATACTCTGCACGGTCTTATAACAGCCAAGGATTGAGGCCATTTAACAGGACCAGGCACACTCCATGGTGGTACTGTAAAGGAAACATGACACAAAACATTAATAGGAAAGTTTGCCTTCAAGAAAAGCTACAATACTCCTTGGTATGCTTGGTAGTGCTGAACTATGTGTAGTGGGATATTGCACAATTCTTCAAGAAGAACACCTACAATTCTTTGAAGCATTTGCTAGGTGGAAATGCACTACACTCTGCAGTCCAGAATCTACCATAAAAGTTAAACAATGTTTAGATATGGCGATGGAAAAGGCATTTGATGACATCCTGGTGATGACGAACCAAGCAGCATGTATGGAGGCATTATCAAGCTGGAACATTGGAATATCTTGAGGGAACACTGTTTGCAATGTTGAGCTCAACTGTGCACTATTTGTTTATCTTCATGTATTTCACAGCTGATTTTGGCACACATAATGATTTGGCTATGTCTTGGATGGATTCATTCTGATTTATCTGGCTCACGGTGGCCAGTTAGACTTGCATTGACACTTCTTTGTTCTTCTTGTTGCTAGACACCAGCAACAGACTCCAAATGCAACTGTGAAGCCAAAATAGTGTTGATAGCCTTCTAATATAGGAGGGGGGAGGAATTGTGTAGAAAACGTCCTGCCATTTCTCAGTGGTTCATCCGGTATGGATGAAAATATGGTGTGATAAAAGATAAGTCCAACGTTTAACATTTAATCATTGTATTATTTTAAATCCACAGTGCTTGAATAAAGACACAAACAAATTGAAAAAAAATGTCACTTTCCCAAGGCATGCAGTGTGTTTTAAAGTTTAAACTCAGAGCTTAGGGGTCTTTTTAACTGTACTGTATGTTTAAAGATGTACCGCCTATCTGACCATTTGACAACTAAAATTGTTGAGTTCAAGAATTATTTATTTTACAATGTCTATGCATATACCGGTATGTACATCCCACTGAACTCCTGTAGCAGACAGACGATGAGGATGAACTTCCTCAGTCGTTCAAGGACCGCATCGTAGGGTTTTTCCGCTGGATCGGAGGGCTGTTCGGCCACTTCGAGCAACTGCAAAACACAAGGCAATAAACGTATGCAGCCGTTTGTGTGAGGCCTCTGAGCCTGTGTGCCAATTCTCTGGATCACACTGCCTCCCAAAAGACACCTTGTTGTCCTTATAGTGCACTAAGTCTGACCACGGGACACAGTACTAGTGTTCAATTTAAGGAATATGGTGGTATTTTGGACACAGAGAATGAATACATAGAGTAACTGACCGTCTGGCTACCTATAGCCAATTAGGTTTGACTGATAGCCAATGAGCTTCCAATCAAACCATGCTGAACATGAGGTTGTTCTGCCCAATTGATCCGTGTCCAGAGTATTTGGCATCTTCTGTTTGAAGTGCTTTTTTCCTTGCTCTTTCTTTACATTTCTGATGGATTTCTGTTGATATTTGAATTTGCATGTTGGTTTAGAAACATTAAACTGGATTTACTACTATAATTTTTCACAAATCTAATTAACCTCACAGTGTCGCTTAGAACCTCAAGCTTGCATTTTAAATGCTAGATGGATATCAATCTGGCAGTCTGAGGAATTAAATCGTCAGGGACAAGGGACATTAAAATGAGTTGAGCAAAATAAGTGTTTGGATCAACTTTAAACCAATCAAATCAACAAGCTACTTATTTAGTGAGAAACTAGTTGGTTACCAATGCATTACAGTAGCTAGCTACAGAAATGTTATCAGACTCATTTGATATTAAATATTGTAACCAGCTCCATGTAAAATTAACCTAATCAACAACAATCCCCATGAGTTTCTTTCAATAGTTTTGAAGCCAGTATATTCCTCTACTTGTTTTAAAGCAACATATATAGATTACAGATATAGTCCCAGACAGATATCTGTTTAGCGTTTCAATGCAAGCTCACTGTTTCTGGCGGCATTGTGAGACTATAATCTCATGCGGATTAGCCTGGGAGAATCCTTTGACTTCCGGGCAAATTTAGATTTGCTCTGCAAGTCAGTCTGGCTAAGAGCCCATTCAAGCCCATTTCCAGTTTTTCCAAATCGAGGCACCAATCACAACCATTGAGGCGGGATTTATACAATGACCATAGCGCAGCTTTATACTTTCATTGGTTTAAGCAGAGAATTACAACAATGGCTGCTGCAATGGAACATCCACAATATCACTTGTTCGAATCAGCTATTGCGTCTGTTTTAAGCGATTTGAATGTTTACTTTTTGTTAAAAACTGAGCAAAGAACAACACTAGAAGCCAAAAAAGATGTTGCCCTGGTCTTGCAGACTCGATTCGGCAAAAGTCTGATATATCCAATTGCGCCGAGAGGCATTTGAGCGGCGTCAGTTGGTGAAGCCCCTTTGGAAATGGGCTGTGAATTAACCATGCCCAGACCCACTTTCAGTCAGAACTGAGAAGGGTCTGGTGTTAACCAGGCTACATGCAGATTTTAATAAAATGGCAAGTATTTGCAGCAGTTGCTGCTGACTGGTCACACTGTTTTCTCAGTGTGATATCAGACAAACAGGGCCTCCACATGGCACAAGTAGCTGCCTTAGAGAACAACTATGTACCGGTAATGTTGGCTAGTGTTCGTGTTCTGGTCGTGTTCCAACATTCACCAGGGGCTCAGCATAGGGTAGCCCAAATAGGTACAACGCTGCCCAGGGTGGATAGGTAGCAGGGATTGGCGTTAACACTTGTCCGCTTAATGTCCACAAGTAAAAGTAATAGGCAGACAAGTAAAAGTACACTGCAGTACACTGTTCAGACAAGTGAAAACAAATTGTAACAGAGATTTAGCTAAACAAATTAATCTGTATATGCCTTTTTGCCAAGATTTTTACTTACTGTACATTCACAAACACAGGGTTTTATTATGAGATGGCTAGCTAACGTTAGCCATTGTGTTTTCCGACTGCACAGTGATCACACAGAGCTCTGTTTACACAGTGTAAGGGCTCATTCACTGTTAATACTTCATCAAAAAAGGAAAATAAAGTATGCAAATATAAATATTGGATTTAATGTGTAGACATATCTAGCATTGCAATACTGAAAATATTTCTGACGTTTATCAGCTTGACAAAACCATTGCGTTTTATTCAGTTGCATGTGAACAGTATCCCTAATTGAATTTAGTGTCAGAATGAGAGGAGAATTGTGAAGCATTGCACAAGATAATATTTCTTTAACCCTCCTTGGGCTATTGATGCTCTCCCAAGCTATAAATGCTAGCAACTATAGCTTGGTAACGTTAGAAAGGGGAGAATTAGAAGCAAATGAGTTGTGGCCATTCTCTGTGGGTTAATCAGAGCCGGAGATGTCGCGCCTCAAAGTTGACAATGGTCTTTGTATTTGACAACAAATATCACAGACAGGAAGTAGGAAGTGAAAATGACAAAATAACAAATTTACAATGATGTAGGACATCATCCTGCACAACACCAACACTTTTTGGAAGTGAAAAATTAATGGGATTTCAAAAATGTATAGGAATATAGTAGGAAATGGGTGCAGCAATTTGATGTTGACTTGTTTGTATGGCCTCCAAACTGTGCACATTGGTCAGGGTTCCCTGGGGGCTTGACAATAAGCAATAAAAAAGCCTTATTCATTATGGTTTACATGCTTTTACATGTACAAACAACAAAATATACTTACATTCTTAAGTTTTTTGGGATACATATTTAATAAAACATAAAATTAAATGACCCAGAATGTTCATTTATCTATGTTGTAGCCATGGGTCTGATTCCAGAACCATAAGGCACCTCACTGTAGGTAAAAGTATGACTTTTCTAGAGGCCAAAAAGTAAAGGTCCGCCCGGCGGACCTAAGACCCCTTAGACTTTGAAGTTAAAGTGCAACTTAATCCCAAATTAGTCAGTTTCTGTTAGGTTTAATTTCCATGCATGAATGTTTTTATGATTTTGAATTACAACTGCTTGAAAATAAAAATAAAAAAAGTCTGATTCAATCTAGCAAGTGTCAGATATTCAGTAGAAAATATGAACGTTTGTGTCAACTCTTATGTCTTGTTCTTAAACGTTTACAGAAATTCATAGAGTATACTATGCTATTTCTTACTGAGAATACATAAATTATTTGAGAAGCTTTTTGTCAAATGTATTGGCTAAATAATCTGAGTGACTGGTAGATTTCTTAGCTGTACAATATGTAACCAAAATGTTAGTTTGAGGCCATGTTGTAAACATGATGACAAGTAACATTAAATTGGTGCTATTCAGAGAAAATGAATTGGCTATTCTATGGCTGTGCTTCATAAACATCCATATTTTCTTTAGAATAAAGAATACACTGGAATACCTGTAGCGATGAAAAGCATTCTCAAAACAGGCTTGTCCCTGAGTTATGTAAAACTGCTTTGGCTGTGAAGCCCACACTTATTTCACTATCTTGCATAGTGATGCAACCTTGGTGCCAATAAGGCAATTTAAATGTTTGACCTTTTCATTGTTCTCTCTGAGTGTCTAAATGTGTGCGAATTTCATATCTTTCTACTGTTATACTTGTATTGTTGTTATGCAGACCTTAACGGCAAAAATAAAGAAAGATATCAGCTTGAAGTCTCTGTTTAAATAAATAAATAAAATATATTACCTGTGGTGTACTGAGCTTCCAGGACTTACTATGAGTCAAAAAGCAATTACTGGCAATTGAAGAAGTAATTAGTAAAATTAGGTTTATTCGATGAACAGAAAATGTGCAATATGCATCAAAACAAAATTAGACAGGTGCGTAAATTTGGCACCCCAAAAGAAATATCACATCAATATTTAGTTGAGCCTCCTTTAGCAGAAATAACAGCCTCTAGATCAGGGGTAGGCAACTCCGGTCCTGGAGGGCCGAAACGCTTCAGATTTGTGGTTTCTCTTTCTAATAAGGGACTGGTTTATACATGAGAAAGCAGGTGATTGCAATTAACTACTAGGTAAAATAAAAAACCTCCAGGAGCTGCCCAAACCTGCTCTAGATGCTTCCCATAGCCTGTAATGAGTGTCTGGATTCTGGATGAAGGTATTTTGAAACATTCCTCTTTGTATAACATCTCCAGTTCAGTTAGGATTCATGTTTTCTGAGCATGGACAGCCCGCTTCAAATCACCCCACAGACTTTCAATGATATTCAGGTCTGGGGACTGGGCTGGCCATTCCAGAACATTGTACTTGTTCCTCTACATAAATGTCAGAGTTGATTTTGAGCAGTGTTTTGGGTCGTTGTCATGTTAAAATATCCAGCCCTGGCATAACTTCAACTTTGTGACTGATTCCTCTACATTATTCTCAAGTATCTGCTGATATTAAGTGGAATCCATGCAACCCTCAACTTTAACAAGATTCCCAGTAATGGCACTGGCCACACAGGCCCACAGCATGATGGAACCTTCACCAAATTATACTGTGCACTGTAGCAAGTGTTTGTCCTGGAACGCTCTGTTCTTTTGACGCCTTGCATAATGCCCCTTGTTATGACCAAATAACTCCATCTTTGTTTCATCAGTCCACAGCACCTTCTTCCAAAATGAAGCTGACTTGTCCAAATGTGCGTTTGCATACCACAAGTGACTCTGTTTGTGGCGTGTGTTTGCATAAAAGGCTTCTTCCACGACACTCTTCCGTATAGCTTCTCATTGTGCAAGGTGCGCCGAATTGTTGAATGATGCACAGTGACACCATCTGCAGCAAGATGATGTTGTAGGTCTTTGGAGGTGGTCTGTGGACTGTTTTTGACCGTTCTCACCATCCTTTGCCTCTTTGATATTTTACTTGGCCTGCCACTTCTGGCCTTAACAAGAACTGTGCCTGTGGTCTTCAATTTCCTTACTATGTTCCTCACAGTGGACACTGACAGCTGAAATCTCTGCAACAGCTTTTTGTAGCCTTCGCCTAAACCATATTGTTGAAGAATCTTTGTTTTCAGGTCATTTGAGTTGTTTTGAGGCCCCCATGTTGCCACGCTTCAGAGTCAAAGAGAACAACAACTTGCAATTGGCCACCTTAAATAACTTTTCTCATGATTGGATGCACCTGTGTATGAAGTTCAATGCTTAATGAGCTCACCAAACCAATTTTGTGTTCCAATTAATCAGTGCTAGGTAGTTACATGTATTCAAATCAACAAAATGACAAAGGTGCCCAAATGTATGTACCTGTTTTGATGCATATTACTAATTTTTATTCCAATAAACCTCATTTCATTACTGTGTCCGTCAGTTATTTAATAGATCAAAATGAAATTGCTGATCCAAGCACCCAATTATTTGTAAATGAAAATAATGGAAATTGTCAGGGGTGACTAAACTTTTGCATATGACTGTATAGATATAGATATATTTACTGTGTATATATATATATATATATATATATTAGGCAATATATAATATATTAACAAATAATTAATAAAAATGTCACTGTGTGGGGAACTGAGAAACAAATCCATGTGTATTCATATATGTATTGTAATATGTGTACTATATTTTAGAAGACAATTTCCTAGTTTCCATGTGGATGGACTGTGTGGACGGAATGAACTGACAGTACAGTGTTTCACTGTGTCAGTGACTTATTCACATAGTTATCTAATTGTGGTTGGTGAAATTGTATTACCATCCCATCCTGCCAACCAGAATATTAAAAAGTAAGTCCCATTTTTCCATTACATAACGATTGTTATATGCGCAGAAGTTGTTTTTGTGGCAGTAGTTAGTTGATTAAAATTCTAAACGTTTTATCAGCTCAAGCCATTTTTAATAATGTTGTCTAGCAACTAGTTAGTGAGAAAAGCTTTGATTTGTGATGCGTAATAATTGGTGGTTCTACAAGTCAGGTTGAGGTTGGGCTTCCTTCTAGTGTACCATCTTTAGTATGTAGCTGACACAAATGACTGTGTCACTCCCACTTTAAACTAGCATTTAAAGCTGACGACTCCTCTATAAAACATTTGTTTGCCTTCCGCTGTAAAGGGATTATAAATACATTTGAATGCCCCACGAGTCCTTTCTAAGTTTTCGTTTCGTAATTGTGACCAGTGCAGCTAACCAGTGCCCATTGGCTGGTTTCAGATCTGGGCAGGAGCAGACGGGTTATATGAAAATTGAAGCAGATTATTAAGGTAGCATCTGGCTGGACTCCGCCCTGTTTACTCACAACTGGCCCGCCTGCTGTTGCATGGCTCCGCCCACCATCCCATCCTCATGTGTTATAGATTGCTATTGATTGTTCCAAGGTTCTTAAATTGTCAAGTGGCACATTTGGCTACATTTGAAAGCATATTACAGTATTACTACTAAAACACACTCTGATCCCCCCCCCCTTGCTTTGCTGCCAAAGCTGTGCTGAGCAAAGCTGGCAGATGATAACTGGCTCTGTGTTCAAAGGCATACAGTACGGCATCACTGCTCTCCATTGATAACAGCAGCTGAATCAGTATCTATCATAATGTACTAACATTTCATGATAGAACTATGAATGAAACACACATGTTGTTACTCATACTAATGGGGAAAACATGGACATTTTATTAAAACAGGACTTGCATCGTAATGATTTTCTTCTCTGCCTCATTTAAAAATATTTTATTTTAAAACAAAATGTTTTCTGTAAGCTGTCTTATATGCTTTCTGTTTTCTTTTCTCCTTTTAGAATCACATCGCCTTCGCTGAAGTCACATGACGTTGAATCAGCCGTATGGCAAACCCATTGGTCATCCACGCTCTTCACTGTCCAATCAAAAACCTAATAGCTCTTCACCGTCCAATCAAATATTGTATAGTTGGGTGCAATGCTTAATATGTACGTCTACTGTAAAAGGTACAGTATCTCAGTGTTGTCTTTTTGGTCTCTGTATCCTATTCTATAAAAAACTCCTCAATAACTTGATGGGAAGGGTGTTTGTATGGTTTCTCCATTTAATCCATTTTATACATTTCTGGACTTCCCCATATGGAGAAAATCAACTTAATTCAACTTGAATAAACCTATCTTGTCCTGATAACCAAAAATCCTGGCACGCTATGACCTAGATGCCAATATCTACTGTTTCAACGAGGAACATCGCTATGAAAGCTAGTGACCACTACTGCAATGCTATTCAAATCATGCTTGTATTCATTTTACCCTCTCAGTTTTATTAATTAATGGAACTCTATTTTGTCAACACATTCAAGAAACATTGTCATATTGCTAGTTAAAATGTGGATGACTGGGATCCCTCTTTTCCTGCAAGGTCACCTATCTTGTGTTTACATTCAGGACTTCCCTGTTACCGAGACATGCAGCGCCGCATTCATACCTAGATATAGAAAGTATTGCTTATGAGACCTATGATTTTGTTCATGTTGCTTCATGTAGCAGTTTATAGAGCTGATACCTCACCACTTGGAGCTCAAATGAGCTTTGATAATCGTCTGTGTGTGTGTGTGTATAAGTAATGAAGTTACACCTGCTGTGTGTCGTTCTGCGACAACATTTTGTGAAGCCGTAGCAACATTTACCAGCCACTGTCACTCTTCTCTATCTCTTTACTAAAGTATTTCTCCGTCTCTCTCTTTGGTGTTGAAAGGATACAGAGAAAGGAACACAATTTAGCAAGTTGCTTAATAAATAGTTTACGTCCGTTGGTGATACATTTCAGATCATGTGACAGGGGACTTTGTTCCTGTCTCACAGGCCAATATTGAGATTATTTGTTTTAATATGAAACGTCTTTCTTATCTTATGTTTTACTCCATGTATGTAATTCAGGTACAACCCCAATTCCCAAAAAGTTGGGACAGTATGGAAAATGGAAAAAAAAGTAATTTTAAAATTGTATTCACCCTGTACTATGTTGAAAACACATTATGTGATGTTTTAATTTGTGAATTTAATTTATTTGACTGCAACATACTCCAATAAAATTGGGACAGTCAACCTTTTACCACTGTGTAACATCACCTTTTCTTGTAATAACACTTATTAAGCATTTGGATATTGAAAACATAGTTGGTTAAAGTTTAGCAAGTGGAATTGTCCCCCATTCAGTATTTCCATACTGTCCCAACTTGTTCGGAATTGGGGTTGAACAATAACACAGCATCTATCATTATTGTACCTTCATGCTTGTGGTAAATTGGAAAAGGGTCATTGGACCAAAGACAGAAATGTATGGTGAACAAAAGAACAGAATTTTGGTATGGAAGCTGCAATATTTTTGACAGGGTGTGTCAGAGATGAAATATCTTTATATAACAATCCATCCAATTTGTTTCTGACCATTAATGATTGATCAATCCCAGTCGATTTAAAAAGTTTCAAGAGGAGCAATAAAATGTATTTTGTGTGTCTTGCCCATTGAAAGAGAATATTATGGATGTCCCTAACACGTTGACCCTGAAATCTATATTTTTGTAATGATGACTAGAGCACTTACTTATCTATTCAAAGTAAAACCCAGGAACATGACAACAGCAGCACTTAAGATCGAGCTTGATATAAAACAGCAAGCAAGATGGCCGCCCTTGCTGCTTAAAAATAAAAAATAAAACATTTAGGATTATTAAAATCTGCTAAAATGTGCATTGCAAGACCTAACTGTTACCGTGTTGATATAATATTAAAATTATGAAAAAAGAGGACAGTATTATGAAAAAAGACAACTATAAAATATACTGTATATGTCAATATCCTTTTGTCAATCATTAATGTTTTCAACATTCAAATGGTTTGCAATGTATACATGAGTTTTCATAAAAAGACACTACATGTGCTTTATATTTATTTTATTATCTGACTTGAGACTTTGGGACTAGAAGGTTCTGTCTGATTTTTTGATTCTGTCTGTGCACACTGTTGAAATTGGTGCCATAAGGTTCTACCTGCAATCCAATCACACAGATGGGTGTCAAATAAAAAATAAAAAAATTATATTTTATGTGATGTACTTATTAATACATGAAAAAGAAAGAATTCAAAATGTTTCTGATATTTTGGGCATTAGCCTTGCAATTTTGCCTCAAACTGCGAGCTTGCAAACGCTAAATGGATAACATTCTGGTAGTACGAATAGGATTACAGTTGGGTAAGGGTAGAATCTACCTGATCCAGTCAGCAGTATTTGATGAAAAATGGGTCCGTTTTAGGCAATGCTGAGTACAAAAGTCAATTATAATATATAATATATAAAAATATTCTAGAAATGTACCCAGTGAAAGCAAAAATGTTACAAGTTTTCTATCCCCAGACAGGAGTGCAACGGAGTTTTAAACATGTAACAGCAAACAAAAGATAAACCACTCACTTTTAACTCTGATATGACAGCCAACATGAATACCTTTGATTTGGTTTAGCTGTTTTGAGTTGAGAAAAAAGTGTGTAATGCTGACTTTGACTGGTACAAATAATAGCTTGAGGAATGACTGAAAATAAAGAGTTAGGCTTTTACAATGCATTTCAACACCTTCCAAAATGAATAGTTTAACTAAGTTTTTTTCTCAACTTCATTGTGTGTCCAGGTATATGATATTATATAACCATTTGTTCCTATTTCATTTAATTGTTTTCCCTATGGATAAGTGTATTGAATTATCTCATCACCCCCAATGTGTCATGTGAACAGTAGTCATGTCAGGTGAAATATGTATATATTATAGAATGAGAAATGTCTCTGTTTGACCTGACAAAGATCAATCTGAGTTTAACAATTTTGTCAATAAAGCAGTGATTTGGGAGCATTAAAAACCATGTGCAGGCCTTATCCTTATTTGCAGAGATCAATCTCGGATTAAACATTTTGTCAATAAATCAGTGATTTGGGAGCAGTAAAACCCAATGTGCAGGCCTTATCCTTATTGCCAGATATTATCAGAATTTGACAAATGTATTATAACATTAAAAAAAACATGGGCCTATACAGTACATAAAATAAGCTTTTGCCTTTTGATTTCCTTACATCTCCCAGCATTTAAAAATGCTGGACCATATTTGATTGGCATTGCTTCAAACTGTGCCCGACCTCAGGCAAACTATATATATATATATATATATATATATATATATATATATTGTCAATATGACATTACTTCAGTCCATCGGTTTAACTACAAAACAAATGTCATCTAGACAAAATGGAAGGACAAACTACACACTGAAACTGGGAGGGGGAGTACATTCATGTTTATTCAAATTCAGATATTGTCTCATTCAAGTTCCTACACAAAGTAGATTAAATAGACAAAACAAACGAATGACAGGACCTTCCCTGATCCCTGTCCACTTTGTAATAAATGTCTAACTGAAGAGGGTGTACTGCTCCACAGTAATGACCTGTCCTGACCTGCAGCACTAATGCTCTGAAATACTCGGGATCCTTTTGGATGTCTTTCAAACTCTGTTTGACCCTGTTCATATACTTTGAACAGATTACTTTAGCTCACAAAAACAGAAAGCATCTTGATGTTTTGGATGAGAGTTCCCATCAACTGATTTATTGTTTAGAGAATGGATAAACTAAATCTAAAATAACATATAGTGGCTTGCATCCTGCTTAGAACATTCAGTGCTCTATTTCTGGATTGTGCCTTTGTTGCACCTTTGGTCTTGCATGTAGTCAGAGGCTTCATGTGTCTTTACCTCAGCTGAGGTGAGAGGGAGGAGCTACAGGGGACTTATTTGAGGAGTGAGAATGGGGCGTGTCTGATGGGGTTCTTCTGTCTGTTTTTTGTTGTTTTTCAATGTAGGTTTCTTTCTCCTCTGTAGTTTTTTTTACTTAACAATATAAGTATATTATTTTGTAAAATCTTTTTGTTGTTAAATTACATTTTGGTACTTTGTAATTCAGGTACCCTCACAGTGAGGAGCATAACAGGTACATTTTGTAAAAAATTCCCCAGATTTTTTTTTATATTACGGATGTGAATATTTTGTTGCTGAATATTTCAGAACTATGCTTTGCTCAGAAATAATTTTCTAGTCCCACGGTCACATATTATTACTTGATAGGTTTCCTATCAAAAAACTGTACCATGGTATACAAATACATATGACAATGTTCAGATTTTTTATACCCCAACTTGTGAATAGGGTTAATATTTCCTCTGTTTACGGTATATTATTACATATTTCCTACATTTATGTTGAACTTTTGGTCAATAGACACGATTGTCACGTAACCTACTGTTCTTTTAAATGACTGTATTCTCTGATCAGATTGTTGTCATTATTTAGCAAAGTGATAATTTTGTAAGGATCTTGTTGAAATTCTGGTCACCCAGTTGTTTTACCATATTTCTGTTTCTTCTCGTTGACTTTTTAACTTCAACATCAATCAAACCATGACCTTTTACACTGTAGACAAAATGAAATTGACAGTCTTTGAATAAAAAAAATAAAAATCTAATCAAAACTATTTGCTCCTCGAATGCCTTCACTGACTACTGAATTTCTTGCTATTTGCTTGAGTTATTTTTTATCTATTGTGATGGATGGTTTGAAGACCTTTAAAATACTCAAGCCCTTCTTCCCTGACAGGAGACAGATTGACCGACCTGTACTGTAGAAGCTGAACAATTTGCCCTAACGTGACATCACAGTGTTTTCTTGTATATGACTCATTCTGCCAATGGGTCCTTGCTTGACTCTGTGAATCCTGCGGAAAAGAAACAAACAAATAGTCACACAACAAAGAGCTATAGAGCCATTTATATCTGTCAGTTAAAAGATTAGAGGGTCATGGTATGGAAAAAGCTTTTTTAAGCAGTTATCAGCTTTCCAAATGGCATCAAAACTCTTGGGCTTTGGTCAAAAGTAGTGCACATAATTGGGCTTCGCAGGACAACTATGTTACAGTGTCCAGGGGCTGAATCCTGGTCACGGCTTCTCCGACCACGGGTGTAACTAGATCGTGATGGGCCTGTGTGGCAAAATAAATCATGGACCTCTTTTCCCTTTATACCTCCACCAATATTCCACAGAAGATAGGCCTACCTCATTACTGCACAACTAATTAATCGTTGAAACACAGAAGTAACCCACACAAAGTATTATATATGCAAACACATATATTTTTTTCATTTTTCATAGTAGGTGTCTATTGAAATGTAAACTTGGAGTACAAAGTGGACCATTATACTGAAACTGAAAAAGGTGCTACAGATGTCATACGATAAAGTGGTGCAAAAGGGGTGGAGCTGTAACGTGTTATATCAAGGCACACTTCAGCCAAGTGAATTAAATTTCGGTGGCAGTTTTTAAACTGTATATGCTGCTTGACGATGACTAAAGTTAAAACCTTGGTGTATTTAGTAAACATTCCAGTATATTGTGGCACAATGGCAGTTGTATGATACTGTGAATTTAGGTCCTTATTAAATGAAGATGACTCTCCATACCCAGTTTTTTCATTGCTTACAATGCATTTTATTAAAATTATGCTAATATATATTGTACAATTTACAGATTTTGACTCTTGTTTGTATAAGATAATAATTGTCTTTTTCACAGTAGTTAATGTACTGCAATATGGCCTAAACTGGTGGTTATGTTTTGTTTGTTCCATTGCCAACAGTAGTTATAAACTCACAATAACAAGGAGATTCTCATGAAAATAATGTCTTGAAGGTTTATTCCATGATGTATTGATGAGAAATGCTTAAAATTTTGCATTTACTGCTTATGTTAACATATGATATTATATGTTAAAATAATATGCAATGTATTAGGATATTGTGAGAAGCGCAAGTTATATATTCCATGAACTTATTCAGGATACATATGTACATATTTGCTTAGGAATCTTACAGTATACATATATGTACATATATTTTTTTCGTGTGGGAAATTCTTATAATTTGGTAAATTGCTTAATTTAAATTCTGTCTCTATATGCGATAAAAATTGCAATATCCAGCTTGCCTTTAACAGCGCAAAAAGGAAATTCAAAACCAAAGCAAACTCATTCAGATATTCCTCATTGGTTGTATTTCATCTTCATGTTTAAGCACCGCTCAGTCGCCCAGTCGTGATTCACCCAAATAATCAGTGATAATAATGAAACAAACCCAGGAACACATTGTTTCAGTTCTTTGAGCCACTGCTGGCAGAGTATAGTACCTAATACAGGCTCTGCACACAGGAGATTGCCGCACAATACACCAGGATTTTGGAGCACTAATGTGTATTATTATATCTGGCATCTTAGCTACCTCTTCCTTCTCCTCTTTCACTCATCTTCCTTCTGTTCCTTTTTTGAGTGCCACTTCTAGGCTTAAATTTAAACATGTTTATAGTTCTCTGTTGTCTTGTAATGTTTGTCTTAAGTAGTTTGAATGTTCATGCACGAAGAACGTTTCATTACTGGAATAGAGAAAACCAATAGAATTAACCAATTGTTGGACATTATTTGCATAATTTCCCAGAAACATTTGCTCTTCCATAAAACATACAGTTAGCTCCATAAATATTTGGACATCGACATATTATTTACGCTGCACTACAGCATATTGGAGTTGAAATTAAATAAGGAATATGTGCAAAATTTCAATATTTCAGCAGTAATTTCATGATATTTTCATCTAAATTGGATAAAGGGAGTAGGAAATACAGAAAATACACTTTTTATATGTGCATTATGAGTATTTGGACAATGTTCCATGGCCAGGTGTGTCACTCCCTCATTAGTTTATTTATGTGTAAAAAGATAAAAGCTCTAGATTTCATTTCAAGTGTGGCATTATTATTATCTGTTGCTGTTACCCGTCACTATGAAGTCCTAAGAGCTGTCACTGCAAGTGAATCAAGCTATCATTTAGCTGAAAAATCTAAACAAACTAGATTTCACAAAAGTTAACCAGATCCAGAACAACTTCCAGTAGGTAGGCGTATCTGTGGAAAAGTCAACAATCAAGAGAATACTTCAACAGAGTAAATACAGAGGGTTTACCACAAGATAAAAAAATTGTAAGCCTGAAAAACATGAAGACTAGATTAGATTTAGAAAAAAAACATTTAAAAAACTGTAAACTTCTGGAACAACATTCTATGACAGATTAGACAGAGATCAACTTGTACCAGAATGATGGAAAGAGAAGAGTATGGAAATAGGAGGTAACTGCTCACCACCTCATCTGTGAAATATGGTAATAATAATTGAATAATAATTTATTGCATTTGTTAAGCACTTTTCATTATTGAACAATAATCTCAAAGTGCATAAATATATATATATATATATATATATTTATATATATATATATATATATATATATATATATATATATCAGCCGCGGTCGGTGGATCTTAATTGACCTATCGCCGGCCCCTCCCCCAAAACTGCCATTGTCCAATCACACATCATAGCAACCGTTACAATGTGAGCAGGTCCGACATACAATTGTCGACTCCAAGCAGGACGGTAAAGCGGTGCGCCAACGGCGTTTGTAAATTGGACACTAGATACCCCGAGAGATTGTCTGTAGGAGTTGTGTTCTTTCCCTTCCCAAAGCCGATAACACAACGTGAGCGGTGCCTACAATGGATAAAACAGTGGGGAAGGCTCCACTCCCAGTTAAATGTGTCTAACATTACGAAGCATAAATACGTCTGCTCGAAGGTAAGGCTAACAGCTAACTAGTTACCGTGTTGTCTAGATCTACTAACTAGAGGCAAGAACACAACTGGGACCAAAGTTATGATTACCATGGATATCATTGCCAGAATGTTAACCTACTCTCTAACCTAAATTTAACGAGC